>RJWT010054004.1:0-10344 GCA_004365215.1 Cuniculus paca | reverse complement strand
GAATCAGCTGGCTCCAAGGCAGGGTGGCATGGCACAGGGGCAACACTTCAAGGCAGCAGCCAGAGCAAAAGAAGCAAAAGTAAGCCTCTCTCCTCCCTTATATTGTGCACAGGCCATTCCCCCCTTCAGGGTGGGTGTAACACTCACAAAATGTTCTTGCTCTCCTTTGCACAGGATGAGGATATTTACAAACTGCAAGCTAAATAAACCTTTTGTTCCCTAATTTTGGGTGTCAGGTGTTTGTCTCAGCAACAAAGAAAAGTAACCAAGACACTTGGAATCCATAGGCATTGGTTCCAGGACCCGTTGTAGACACCAGAATCTGTGAATGCTCAAATCCCTCATAGAAAATGGTGTAGTATTTGCCTAGAACCTGAACACCCACTCCCATACACTTCAAATTTTATTGTTCGTTTATCTTGTGATGTTGTCTGGGGATGGAGGCCAGGGCCTTGCAGTGCTAGGTATGCACTGTACCAGTGAGCTCTGCCCCAGTCCTGCCATCAACCAAAGCATCTCTAGATTACTCATAATACCCAGTGCAATGGAAATGTGATGTAAATGATTTTCATCCTGAATTGTTCAGGGCATAATAGCAAGAGAGAAGCTCTTGTATCTGATCAGGACAGATGCAATTGTTTTCCTTTTTTATTTTTTGATTGACATAATATTTGTACATATTTATGAGGTGCAATATGATGTTTTGATTCATGTCTGCATTGGGTAGTGATTAACAGAGTAATAAACATATCCATCACCTAAACATTGATCACTCCTTTATGGTGTGCACATTCAGTTCATCTTATGCATTCCTGTGAATTGTGTTCGCTCTGGCACCTGTCCCTCCTGTTGAACAATAACACTGTTCCTATTGAGCACTGCTTCTGACTACCTCCAATCCTCCCCAGCCTCTGGTAACCACTAGTCTAATCCCAATTCACCAGGTGTATAGAAAAATAAAGTGAATATTTAGATTAAAAATACATTGTAGTGAAAATCACGTTGCCATGAATCCCTATCAAAATCCTGCCGCTCACTTTGGACGCACTCATCCCGTCGTCCTTGCCGCTTCCTGCAGCAGCTCTGGAGTTCTCTTTCACAAGTGTCTGTAGTTGTGCTGTCCTGGCTACTTTGATGTCCTGAATCTATTCAAAGTGTGTCATGGTCATTTTGACTTTGGGGAAGAGCCAGAAGTCATGCAGTGCCAGATTTGGTAAATAAAGTGGACAAGGGTGCAGCGTGATGGTTTTATGAGCCTGCCTTTCTGTCGGACGGCACTCAGCAGCAGCATTCACCATATTTTTGATTGCATCTTGTGAAGACACCTAGGAAAGAGGACTCCAGAACTGCTTCAGAATGTGGTGAGAATGATGGGATAAAAGGGTCAGAGATTTAGCTCAGGGGCATAAGCACCTGCCTGGCAAGCACGAGGTCTTGAGTTCTATCCCTGGTACTGAAAAAAAAAATGAAGCAGAAGAATGATGGGATTAGTGTGCACAAAGCTAGGGAATATTCTGAGAGGGATTCCTGGCAATGTGTCTTTCACTGTAATAAATTTAAAAACAGCTAAACATTCGTTGTATTTGATCACTGTTGCATGAGAGATTAGCATTTTAAGACTTGCCTTAGGCGCAGCTGCAGCTTTTTGATCTGCGTATTTTCGGTCTGGAGTTGGTTGAATCCAGCCTCACACAGAACCCGTGGGTGTGCTGATACTGATGTTGGTAGCTATCCAGATACAGCAAAGCAGATTTACTATGGGAATGGCTCGCACGATCTTGGAGGAAAGGTGACCTATGTTCTGCAGGCAGCCAGCTGCCCGTGGCTGCAGTGCCAAGCGAGGCTGAGGACCCTAGAGCCATGAGGCCACTGGTGTTAAAGTCCAGAGTCCAAAGGCCCAAAAACCAGGAGCTCAGGGGAAGACAGTGACCCAGATCAAGCAGAGAGGGCAAATCCGCTCTCTCTTTGCCGTTTTGTTCTACGGGGACCCCAGTGGATTGGATGACGACCCCCCAGCCCCCAGGCGATGCCCCTCACATTGGTGAGAATTTTTACTCAGCCTGTTGATTCCAATGCTGACCTCCTCTGGAAACATCTGCATAGACACATCAGGAACAAGGATTAGTGGCTACTGGGGTGTCCCTTGGTCTGGTCAAGCTGACCTAAAAGAGCCATCCCTCGGTCCTTCTCAAGGTCACATCTGCCGAGCCCCCCGACACTCCAGCCAATGCATTCGCAGTTCCAGCGATGAGGATGCAGGGCTTTCAGCCACGGCTCAGCTGACCTCGACCCTGGGCGCTCTGCGTGTGGAGTGTCCAGCGTCCTTCAGTCGCTCACGGGGAGGAGGAGCCAGTGTCGCGCACGCGCAGGCGGAGAGGCCCACCTGCCTGGTGGCCGCGGGCGCAGCTCTCGAAAACGCGGTGCATTATTCAGCACGGTTTGTGGAGCGAGATTAAAATTGCATCTGGCTGTGTGGCGCCTGCCCCCAGCACCTGCCGGTGACAGAAGAGACTGCTTTACGGGGACTCATTAAAAATGAAAACATGGTGTTGATTTCCAAACTTAAATTACTTAAGCTGGTGTAAGTGGATAAATATTTCACGTGGCAGTTTATTACGTTCCACCAACAGTACATCTGGTGGATCGGCCGAGGACTCTCCCAACCCTTCTGTGCGCTGGGCTGGACGTGCGCAGCCTCTGCCCCCAACCCCACCTTGCATTTGCTGGGCTCTTGGGCTGCGCATGGGCCTGGCTGCAGGTCCCCTAATGTGCAGTGGCCAGGCCAGTGGGCAGTGACCGGGCAGAGGTGCTACACAGGGAGCCGTCACCTGGTGGCTCTTTTTCTCGGAGAGGGGAATTAGACCTGTGACACTCTGGGGACTCATTTTGCCCTGCTCCTCTCGAAGATGTGTGGAAGCTGGCAGTGCTGCGGGTGCCAGGTGGGGTACCCGGCGGGGTACCTGGGCTTCATCTGGAAAGTTCTGGAACATGGGACGCCCACTGAGGGCTCACCACACCCCAGCTCTGCTGCGCTTTCTCCCCTAAAGGCTGCAGCCACGAAGAGCAATCTCTGCCCCCAAACCCTGGATGCAGTGCTGCCCCCCTCTGGAAGCAGAGAGCAGACACACATAGGTCACAGGGCACAGGACCCCAACAGCCCAACCCTACCAGGCAAGGCTGCTTCGCCCCCACACTTCACTCTTTACACTGCTGTGTGACTTATGGAATCTGCTCAGGCTCACAGGGTGGGTCGTGGGGTGCATTGTGTCTCCCCCAAACTCACAGGTTGAAGCCCCATGGCCAGTATCACAGGACATGGTCATACGTGGTTTTGATTTTGTTTTTTTGAGGCAAGTTCTGAGTGTGTAGCCCCAGCTGGATTTAAACTCATGATCCTCCTGCCTCGGCCTCCTGAGTGCTGAATTACAGGCGTGTGCTAACATGCCAGGCTAGTGTGGCTGTTCTTGGAACTAGGATTCTTGGGAGGTCATTGGTTAGGACTGGGGCTTCAGAACAATCCCTAATCTGGTATGGCAGGGTCGTTATTAAAAGGGTAGATTTGGAGACAGGTTCACGCGCAGGCACACACGGAGAGCCCAAGTGTGGGGCTGAGGTTGAGGTGTTGGATCTGCAAACCAAGGATGCCAGACTGAAGCCGCTGCTGGCAGCTGGAGGGGGTCCCGGGACAGAGGCCCCCTAGGGCTCCACAAGGCGAAGCTGCCTGGGCACATGATGGTGATTTCTGCCTTGTAAACCGACTATCTGAGGCCAGTGCCCCCTTCGGAAGGGGGGAAGGAGGCACTCGTGGGTGGGAGGCGGGGCTGAGAGCTGGTTGGGACCTGAGCCCTGGGGTCCAGAAGGCGAGGCTGGGTTGGCCTTTCTTGCAGCCTGTGGAGGGAGGAGCCTGCCTGGACCCCCAGCAGTAGGTGGCAGAGCTGGGGTTTGAACCCCTGACTGTGCAGACCAGGCTGCTGCAGGGCAGAGAGGAGAACTTCCCGGAACACAGGCAACTCATCAGCCATTGGTACAGACGGCCTCAGGGCCAGCGGCTCAGTGCGTGGCCCTGCGCACTGTGGGCACAGTGGGAGGCAGACTCTGCTCTCCTCACCCTGGCAGAAGCTGCGCTGGGCCTCCATTTCATCCTGCAGGGGGTTGACCAGCACCTGCCCTGTCCAGGGTCCCATCTCTCCCAGGTGGGTCAGTCACTGCGCCCCGGGTGCCCATGGCGCTGTCCCACAGAAGGCTCCTGGCCTCACTCCGCAGGGTCCAGGCCCCTCCCTCCACTCCTGTGACAGCGAGAGATAAACCCTGGGCAGATGGCAGGGAGCCAGTCTCCCGGGCGCATCCCAGCCCTGAGCAAGGTGCGGGGGCAGCTGGCAGAGGAGTGCCTGGTCCCCCGGCGGGTCAGTGCGAGAACCTCTCCCCTGCACCTCACCCGGGGAGGGCTTGTTTGCTTTTCAGAGCCAAGGGAAAGGGAACGGAGGGGATGATGAGAAGGTGCCAGCCCCCCACATGATCTCGGGTCTCCGCCTTGGGGTCCTCTTCTGCTGCAGGCTCCTTTTCAGCTCATGGAGAGGATGATGGTCATGCCTGACTCAGCTTCTGTGGGCTGGAGATGGGCACTGCCAGTGATGGGGCCGCTAAAGAAGGATGAGGTCCCCTGGGCCTGTGGGTGGCGCGAGGGGCAGCTTGGGAGCCAGTGGCAGGTGTTCACCCACACGGGCATCACCCGAGCAGAACGTGGCCCCCACTGTGTGGTCGCTGGTGAGGGAGGGCTGCGAGGTGGACGGAGGTCGGGAGTTGGTCAGCAGATGATGCCCAAAGGATGGATTTGGCTCCTGCTGGCTTGGGGATGTGGGGTCCCCACGGTTGCCCCAGGCTTGGGGAGGACGGGAGACTCCAGAGGTTCGTTTTGTTTTCTCACTGCTTGTCCTCTGGGATGGAGGGGACAGGGCAAGGAGTTCGAAGCTGTGGAGACGTGGGGGGCACTGAAGATGTGGCGGCTGAGTCACAGTAGCACCTTGCTGTGACCTCAAGTGGATGTGGCCCTGTGCCTCCTGGGGCCACGGGTCCCTCCACCTGACCCCAGTTTCAAGGGCTGGGGCAGGAGTGAGGTGTCTCTGACCTTCCAGGGGAACCAAAGGCCCCACACTCGCCCAAGTGCACCAGGAAACCTCGGGGAGGAGGACCCAGTGCTTACAGCTCAGTGCGGTATGGGGACCCGAGTCACCATCCTGCTTGGCCCATGGGGGAAAGGACACTGGATGCAGGTGTGGCTGAAGGTGCCCAGGAGTGAAGATGGAGCCAGGTGACCTGAGTGGGGGCAGCAGGAGCCCCAGAGCCTGGACACTGCATGTGCTGGGAGGAGCCGGAGCAGAGGCGGCCCTGGGCCAAACGCCACAGGGAGAATCACCTCTCAGCTGCCCCCCTCCCAGGTGCTACTGTGACAGCTCTTGAAATGCTGAATCCACCAGGCAGGGCTTGGGAGAGAATTGTAGTAAAGAGGAAAGAGAAATCATTGAAGTGACCTTGCAGATGTGTCCTTTGGGGCCCACTTAGTGGACCGGCTCTGCCACTCCCATGTCTGGACGTGTTGTAGGGACTGATGTGTCGCGATAAGCATGTGTTCCTCCCCACTTTAAAGGTAGCTCAGGGGTCTCAGGTTGGCAGAGGTGGTCTCTGTGGGAGTGTCCTGCCTGAGGCACTCTCTGATTCTTCAGTCACAGCTTTACATCTTTCACAAATCCAGGAAGCTTCCGGCTATTACATTCTCAAGGACCCCAGAGGAAAGTGCCGGGCCCTTCCTTCCTCCTTCTGGAGCTCCAGTGACATGAGCATTAGGCCTTCCTATTTACTTTACCAGCCAGAGATTCCTGAACTCTTTTCAATAATTATTCTTTGTGTTAAGATTTGACAATAGATTTCTATCCATTATTTCAGATCTACTTTGAATCTCCCTCTATAAATCTAAACATATTTTCCAGCGACTGTATTTTTCAGTTCTACAATTTCCATTTGTTTTTTATTTATATCTTCTACTGTGCCAGGCTCTAGTTTTTGTTTCAAGAGTGTTCATGGTTGCTTGTTGGAGCATGTTTATAACAGCTACCGGCCATGCTTTGGCTCTGGATTAAGGGTATCCCAAAGGGGGTTCATGTGTTGAGATTTAATCCTCAGTATGAGATATTAACAGGTTGGGGGCTTAATTTGGCTATAGGCTTAGAGGTGGGAGTTTTGGGGGTGACTAGGATTAGATAGGCCATCAGGGAGGTTCATCACTGAATCCTGGTGGACTCATTAGAAGAGAGAGAGAGAGAGAGAGAGACAGAGACAGAGAATACACATGTGTACAGGCACACACACACACACACACACACACACACACTTCTTGTCTCCTGTTGTGTAATGCCTGTGTCTCCCTAGGATTCTATCAGCAAGAAGGCCACCATCAGCTGTGGGCTTTTAACCACAGGACTGTGATTAAGTATACTTCTTTTCTTTGCGAAATAAGCTGCCTCCAATATTTCAATGTAGTAATGAAAAACAGACCAATGCACTGCTTTGAAAATATAATCTCAATATCTTTGCCACCTTTTCATTGGCAATAATCTTCTCCAAGTAAGTTGAGCTTTTTTGAGTTCTTTATAAGCCATATTATTTTGGGTCGTTTCTGGAACATTTTGAATATTCTGCTATGAGACTCTCATCTGTATTTAAAACTGAAAAGCTGTTGGTGCTTCTGCTTTAGCAAACAGCAGACCTGGGGGATGATTTCAAGCCACATGTTCCCAGCCACCTCCCATGGGTCTGTCCCAGGTTGGTGTGGTGTCCTGAGCCACGGAGGGCGTTCTGGTCTGCCCTGCAGGTGCACCGCCTTGGAGCAGGCCTTTGGGTTAGGGTAGCCTGGGGGAGACTGGGCCCAGGGTTCACACGCAGTCAGGGGGTCGCCCCACGGAGCTGCTCAGGCTCTACCATCTGCTGGGTGCCATTTGGCCCACAGGTCCTGTGGCCGGAATGGGGTCCTTGGACACCCTTCCTGACATGCTTGGCTGTGACTGTGCTCTACCAGGTGCTGGGTGGCAGAGCACAGAAGGAGGAAAGAGCAGCGGGGATTTCTCCTGCCTTCTTGGGGTCACAGGACCTTGGGCGGGACAGGAAGTTCTCCTTGGATGGTGCTTTGGCTCCTGTGGGTCCCTGCTGGGGTCTGACAGAAGCTTTTGGGCTGGGGTTGAGAGGGCAGACAGCAAGGATGTAGGATTTCCACCTTCTCCCCAGCACCAAGAAACTCCTTTCCTGTTCTTGAGCTGGAAGTAGGGGGTGCCCCTTGAGGTTTCCCCTGTGTGTAGCAGCGCCCCACTGTGCCCGCCCCAGGTGACTCTGCAGGAAACCTGTGACCTTGCTGCTGGCTACACTGAACTCTGAAATTTGACTGTCTCTATTTTCCTGCTACGATTTACTTTTCAGAGTCCATGCCCAAGTCCAGCAGTTACAGATGTGCCCAGAGGGAGGGAGAGGGGAGCATGGTTCCTGCATCTCATCTGAGGACCGACTCCTTCCTTTATCTTTTAAAGACAGTCTCACCAAATGGAATTCTAGGTCGATCGCTTTTTCCCTTTCACTACAAAGGTGTTGTCTACTACTGTCTTTTCGCTTGCATCCTTTCCAATAAGAAATTTGCTGCCATTTTAGTTTTTGTTCCTCTGTAGATAACCTTTTCCCCCCTCTGGGTACTTTTGAAGTATTCTCTTTATCACTAGGGTTAGGTAAGTTGATTGCTATGTGTCTTTATGTTTCCTTCTTTTTTTTTTTGCGGCACCGGGGATTGAACTCATGATCTTGCGCTTGCCAGGCAGGCACTTAGGCCGCTGAGCTAGATCCCTGGCCCTTGTCTCCTTCTTTTCTTTTTGAAGCTGGTTATGGTGGCACACACCTGCAATCCCTGCACTTTAGGAGGCTGAGGCAGGAGGATTGCAAGTTTGAGCCCAGCCTGGGCAATTTAGTGACTTTAGTGACACCCCAATCTCAAAATAAAAAAACAAAAAAGGGCAGGGAATTGTGGCTTATTGCAAAGACCCTGGGATCAACTCTCAGTACTGGAAAATGCCCTTCTAGTGCTTGTACTTGAGGTTCCTTGGGCTTCCTGAAGCTGTAGCTGTGTGGTTTTTGCCTGATTCTGGATATTTTCAGCCATCATTTCTTCAAGAAGAAGAAGAGGAAGAAGGAGAAGGAGAAGGGGAAGGAGAAGGAGAGGGAGAAGGAGAAGAAGGAGGAGAAGGAGAAGAAGGAGAAGAAGGAGGAGGAGAAGGAGAAGAAATGTCCCTTCCCTGTCCTCTGTGATCTCAATTGCACAAGTGTCAGGCTGCTGAGGCTGAGCCTAGGGGCAGCAATTCCTCATTAATTTTTAAAAGTATTTTTCCTCATTGACTTATGTTTACAATATGTTATTTTGGTGTCTTTAACTTCATTGACCCTTTCTTCCCCAGTGTCGAATCTGCTATTAATTTCATTCATTGTATTTCCCACCTCAGATATTATAGTTTCTCCATGTCCAGAAATTTGATTTGGGTCTTTTTACACTTTTCATATCCAACTCCGAGCACATGGAACACGATTGTAATAATCTCTTGAATGTTCTTGACTACTAATTCTAACATATTTGTCAGTTCTGAGTCATTTCTGGTTGATTTTTCATCTGATTATGGGTTGTGTCCTCACCTTTCTTTGCAAGCTAAGAAATTTTTTATTGGTTGCTGGCTTTATATAGATTCCTAAGTTATTTATGAGCTTTGCTCTGGGATTCAGTTATATTCCTTGGAGAGACTTTGACCGTCTCAGGTGCTTTGAGGATCTGTTAGGTGGGCCAGCTCGGCGTTGGGTCTAGGATAGTGATTCCGAGGCTGAGGTGCAGGCTCTGAGCCATCTGCGCTGGAGCCCTGAGGTTGCTGGTCCGGCTGTGGGCACAGTAGCAGTCGGACTGCTGTGCACAGGGGGTGCCACTTCTGCTCCCCCTTGGGACCTTGCTCCCCGGCCCTGGGGAGTTTCCTGGCTGCACACTCTGCACCCTGCTTTGCTGAATGTCCTTTGCACCCCTCCAGCTCCCAGCTCTGCCTCTGCAGCTGCGCCTCTTGGGTGCCCTGTCCAGCAGGCTTGGTCTGCCCTGGGCTCTCTGCCACTCAAGGGTCTTTTGGGCTCCATCCAGCCCCTGTCCCCATGCTGAGCCTGGAAACTACCCAGAAGCTCAGTGGCCTTTGGCTCAGCCCCTTCGCCTCCCACCTCTCAGGTGTCCTTTGTGGCCTGATGTCTCTTGGTGTCATAGTTTTTAGCTGGAAGGGTGCATCTAATCCCCGTTATTTGGCTTCACCAATCTAGGTCACGTGCTGCTCCTGGAGCAATTAGAGTCACCAGGGAATTCCATGTGCTGATTGGCTGAAAACAGTCATGGGCCAGTGTATGTGATTGGCTGACCAGGCTCACCCACATTAGACCTGATGCATTGCTTGACGCTGACCACGTTTCTGGACAGCGACTCGAACACTTGTGGAGCTGATCACCTCCAGATGCAGTGCTGAGAGCTTCACTTCCCCATCTCCAGCGCACGCCGTAACTGGTTGAAGCTGCCGTAGTTGCTCCGCTGTTTGCTCTTTCCCGGGAGAGGTAGTGGACTCTTCCCCAGGGTGCTCTGCTGGAGAGGGGAGGAGTCAGAACCAGGTTCCTGCTCACCTCGCCGTCCTGCCTGTGTGTGGGGACACAGCCTGCTTGCTTTGTAGCAGCCCCCGGAGCTCCCGTCCAGGGCCCTGTGGGACAGTGGAGGATGTCTTTGAGTGGCATTTGGTAGTACTCGGTGTGGCTCTTAAAAACCCCAGTGACCGGGCGGCCCCCCAGGGACGATGGGGAACGTAGTGCAATTGCTGCCCACAGGTCCCAGCTGAACACATCTACTTCCTCTGCCATGCCTCTGCCTCTTTCCCTGCGGCACCCAGCTCTCCAGCTGCCCCAGCCCAGCCCGCTGGACCCTCCTGCCCTTCCCTGTGCTCCCTGCGTGGTGGTGTCTGCTCCTCCAGGCACAGGTGGGGCAGGGTGGGCTGCAGGAACAGCATGATCAGGGCTCTGGCTCCTTTCCCTTGACTCTAGCTCCTTGTGTTCAGCCAGCCTCCCTCACGGTTTTGTGATGGTGTCGTGCCTACCACTATTGAACGATGGGCTTGCTCATTCACACCCAGGAAGAGAAGCATAGATGGGGCGGAGTCCTCTTCTCTTCTCCAATTGGCCATTTTAGGTCATGTGCCTGCTCCTGGGCCTGTTCCAGTTACCAGGGAATTCTGTGTGCTGATTGGCTGAAATAAT
>RJWT010054003.1:0-10346 GCA_004365215.1 Cuniculus paca | reverse complement strand
TGAGCCCAAGACCAGCCTGAACTGCATACAGAGACCCTGTGTCAAAAAGAGAAAAAAAGTGAACTAGCAAACACCTACTGTTAACTGATACCATCACCATTCTTGGACATGACTTTTCACCCATACTGTGCATAAGCTTTCCAGAGCTAGCAAACATAAACACTGGGTCATGGTTGTTAAAAACAGGCACCTAAAATGAAAAATAAGATAAATTTCATTTTACACTTTAATAAAGTTGCTAGTGAGGATTTATAGCATGGCTGTTAACCTACTATGAAAAACTGGGACTTTTCTAAAACTATGATTTTTTAAATTTAAGTCAAATTACTTCATTAATTCTTAAACAGGATAGAGTTAACATTCTACAGAAAATGATACATTTAGGACATATTCAGAGAAGATAAATGTCCTCAGGAAGCTATTCTAAGACTGCTACAAAATTCATCAGACCAGGGGAGTAGAAAAAGCAACATTCAGAAAAAAACTTGGGTGGAGTAATGGGAAAGTTTGGTAGAACAACAAAGGTCAGAGAAGTGACTGGGTGTGGTTGGAAAGGTCTTTCTTAAAAGAAAACTGCTTTGGACTACTGGTGACTTTTCTATTGTGTTGTTAAAATGGCTCTTTCCTTTACAACACACACACAACAAAAAGAAAGCAGAATAAAGGTTATGACTGAAGGTGTAGTCCCGTTGTGGGCTTGGATTCCTCCATCCCGCGGTGGCACATGACAGTTTATTATTAGTGGCAGGCATTTGAAGGATGTTGGTTTGATGAAGTACAACCGCTAAGCCACTGCCCTCACATCATCACTCTAATATCTTCAGAAAGTTCCTGAGGCTTATCTCATTCTAATCTTGTCTGGCTCTGTGACAAATGCCTGGGGTAGGCAGGAAGGATATAACCTGTCTTTAGAGATTTATGGTGTTTCAGGCATCACAAATTCTGGGAGACACTTTTGTTCTTTTTGAGGACAGAACTCTATTAATATTTTTAGATTACTAGCCAAACTTAGCAATATTGTTTTCTAGTTATCAGAACTCCCAGTATTTCATGTGGGGTTTTTGTTTGTTTGTTTTCATTTTTTTGCATGAAGATAGAGCTTTTGATTTGCCCAAGATTCAGGGATTTTTTTTTTTCTCTAGAATCAGAGATTGCTGTATCCTTGCTTACAAATGGGTCATTGTAGCCTTTCATCAGATCATCCAGGGTTGGAGACCCTGGCTTCAGCCATGGCAAAGCACGAAGTGACTATATAACTGCTGAGTCCAGAATAAAATACAGAAATGGTAAATGATGGCCTTGAATGGAAACTGGGTCCTGTGCTCTCCCCTCCTCTCTTTCCCTCTCCTTTTTTCTCTGACATTGTTTCTACACAACCAACCCATAGTCTCCGATAGCCCCAAACAATAGGAATAGTGTTATGCTTGAACACAGATTTTAAAGACTAAAAATACCTAAAAGATTTTCCACTCATCTGTGGTATCTAAAAATTTAATTTCCCATATTAAGTTTGAAGAGTTGGTCCGGGTTTGTTTTCTATTGTATTAAAAACTATTGGTTAACACATTTATGTTTAAATGTTTTTATTAGTACAGTATATGTTAGTGATACATAGTAATTACATTCACGTGTATCCGTGTCTCACATCCTGACCATCCCCACCCCATTAGCACATTAATTTTGTGAAATAATGTTTAGGGAACAGAGAGAGACTTTTTTGTTTGCCTATGATTTGTGTATTGTATAAAGCCCTTCAGCACAGGCTCCAGACTTCACACCTCAGTTGTAAGGTCTCCCACTGTGGGAACTTGATAAAGATGTGTTTTGTCACTAGGCACAGTGGTGAACACTCATCCCAGCACTTGGGAAGCTGAGGCAGAAAGATCATGCTGAGTTTGAGGCCAGCCTGGGCTACATAATGAGTTCAAGACCAGCCTGACTTACATACTGAGACCCTGTCTCAAAAACACCAAAAAAAAAAAAAAAAAAAGTCTTGTCAGTCACATCAGGTAGAATCAATGCCACAGCCATGGAGTTAGGTGAGTTGCCTGTATTTACTGAAAAGATAAACAAGACACCTCTCCCTTAGCAGGGAAGTCTTGAGCAGTTTTGGGGGAATGGGTTTAGATGAAGGTACCATTAAGCGTTTTTACATCTCATAATCGCCAGTGGGTTATGTCAGTTAATGTTATTTTCTAAAAGGTACCAGGAAACAGTTTGAAAAGAGATAGGATGGCAGGAACAAGGAACAAAAAAGGATTTCTCTGTGCGAATTTTGATGAACATCTAGTATTTCTCAGAGGCCTGATATTGTTCGTTGACTTTTTCGGAAATAGAAATGTTCCTTTTTCTTACTCTTTAGTACTCCCAACTTCATCATTTTCTACAAAAATTTATACTCTGCACTGCAGCCTTTAGGGCTAAGATTACTTGCAAATGAAAAATGGTGCTGTCAGTCATGTGATTTGGTACACCTGGTTGTGTGTCAGGTGTGTTTCTTTTTTTTAACTTACCACCAGTTTCCTACCTATTGGACTAAGGAAAATTAAGGCAGTGTGCTTTGTCTTTCAACAATCTCCTAGGGCCAGGGTATTGTTCAGTAGCACAGCGCCTGCTGGCAAGTGCAAGGCCCTGAGTTCGATTTTTGGTACCGGAAAAAAAAAAAAAAGAATATAACAATCTCTTGGTTTCTCAGTATAGTGCCCCTTGACTGACATCTATACTGTTTTCAACCAAATACTTCAAGGGCTGGCGATGTAGCTCAGGGCTGCAGCCCTTGCCTAGCATGTGTGAGCCCCTGCACTCAATCCTCTCAATCCTCAGTACCACAACCCCCCAAAAAAACCCAACGTCTATTTCAGCACTAGCTTCTTTACAGGAAAATGGAGGTCTTTAGAAGAAAATAAGGTCATAAAAGCCAAGAGAGACTACTTTATTACTTTCCGTAAGACGACTTTCAAACAGTGCTGCTTTGTCATTGAGTAACCCAAGGCAGCGGGCGACCTCTGCCTGCCACTGTGGTCCAGCACCCGTCCTCAGCTGGCACAACCAGCCCAGGGCAGAGTGGCCAGGGACACCGACAAGTAGCCTCGTGTTGGAGACCTCCGCCTCTGCTGCATTTTCCGCAACAGCATCGGAATTCTCCTGAGGCGATCTCACATCTGGAATTTTAAAGAAAGTTTGCCCTTCAATAAAATGGTAGTAAATCTTTGGAAACATTGTGCCTTTTTTTTTTTTTGGTTTGTTTTAATTAACTTGGCATTTCTCTGCTACACACACCACTAGCAAATTATTGATTGCTCCCTACAGTTTTCATCCTTAATAGTAATAATGGACAAAGAGAATAATTATATGAAATGCTTTTTCTGTATTACTTTCAAATTAAAGTGACATAAGTATTTCACAGGGTATCGTTTACTTTTCTCACCAAAGAATGCAAGAATCTAAGAGATAATTATTGCATTTTATTTATGCAAATCAGAATACTTTTATTCCAAAGCTTTATTGGCATGGTTGAACGATACTGAGACACATTGCTGATCAGTGTGTGCCTTGCGTTTAGCCCTTCTCTAGAGACCCGATCTTACCTGGAAGCCTATTGGAAACTGTCAATATTCCAACATGCCAGACTAAGTGTCTCTTGAAAAGCCAAGTTTAATGTCTCCAGCCTGCTATTAAATTGTCTAATCAAATTTCAAAAGTGACAGTTTCTTACTGTAAAATGTCAAAGCAGTGCACTTTTTGATTGAAAAAGCCTGTGATGTTTTGGAATGAATAGGCTAGTAGTGTATATTTAAGCTTTTATAAATGTAAAGAAAAATTTTGCATGGAGAAACCTAAAATTTTTATTTGACTTTTATATAAAAACTGGATGACTACCCCAGAAACCTTGGAGTTTATAATAACTCAAGAGTTCCCTGAATGTGCATGGGCAGAAAATAAGGAGAGAGCCAGTTCTTCTGACTCCAAACTTGTTTATGTTTTTGGTTTTGAGACAGGGTCTCACTTTGTAGCCCAGGCTGGGCTCATCTCAAATTCATGATCCTCCTGCCTCAGCCTCCTGAGTTCTGTCTGCTGTTTTGATTATCCATTGCACCATCTTTAAGGAAAACATATTCTGGGAAGACAGGCTACAAACTAGAGATTATCTGCTGCTCTAGCACATGGGAGAGAACTGAATTACTTCAGTTTGCAGGTGGTTTAGAATTTGAAAGGCATTGTCCAGAAGATGTGGCCCATTGTAGTTAGCTTGCTTCCTGCCTTTGGTTTATCTATTTGGCAAACACGTGTATAACTCTTCCTTCCACTGTTCCCAACTAGTCCACAGAAGGGCTTTATCATCAGCGAATTCAACGTTGTCTTGAATCCTGCGTACTGCATGTCCTCCTGCCACCAAGTAACACCCAGCAGTCATTGCTCTGGTAGAACTGAATGGGCTTTTCCTTGGTCTTACTGAGGGCAGAGTGCTGCCCCGCTCTCACCTGGTCATCCTGCATACCCTGAGTGTCCAGAAATACCTATTGGACAGAGGCTAGACATTTGCAGATAGCTGACAAAATCCACCCATGGGGCATCGATGAGGTTAGTTCCATCATGCTCTAATCACCTTCCAAACGCCGCTCTGACCACACGAGCCTTGTGGGAGACAGTTTGACCCAAACCATAACAGTCTGCACAAACTTCTTAACTGATGATAAAACTCACTTGTTCAGTCGCTTGATAAAGATGTCTGGTGGCCCAAATTTTTTGCTTTTGTTTTTGTTTTTGGTACCAGGAATCTAACTCAGGACCTTGCACTTGCCAGGCAAGTACTTTGCCACTGAGCTATAGCCTCGGCCCCAGTGCCCAGCTTTATACCGGATCCTTCTCTGAATAAGGGTCAAGACCAAATGCAAGAGCACAGACCTGCGACCAGATGGCCTGTGTTTCAGTCCTGACTGTGACACCAGACACTTCCCAACCGAGTGATCTCAGGCAGGTCGCAAAGCCTCTTCTGTAAAGTGAGGGAATTGTGAGGGTAAATGCTTGCACCCCTGTGTGGGTATTAGTTCTTGCTGTGGTGGCTTTGGGGGTGATACTACTAGGAAGTGAAAAGACAAGCCTGTCTAGTGAGGAAGTGGGGAGAGGGAGGAGCCGGGTGCCCCTGCCCCACCGCCATGACATTTGGATAAATCATGCTGAAATCTGTGTCTTGCCTCAAGAATTCAGGGCTTCGTCCTGAACCCCGGAAAGCCACTGAACTCTTTTAAACTGGGGCAGGGTTGTGATCAAATCTGTAGCTTTTTGCCTCTGCCAAGGCTAGAAAACCTTATTCAGTGAATTCTAAAGCAGTTGCCTAAGGCGACATTGTAAGTGGCCACTTGAACATAATCAATAGGGCTTTATGCCACAGTGTAGAAAAGAATATGGATTGTATTCAGCCCTTGAGTAGGGTAGTAAATGTTTGCTTACCTTCAAAGCAGAATTAAAGATTCATAATATTACAGACCTAACCCCCAGGCTATTTGCAGAGAAAATCAAATTTGTTGATTAAATAGTGAAAGGTGTAATTCTTTTTACTCCCTGGGCCATTAGAATAATAGGAGGTTTATGTGGGGACTGAGGTTAGGAGTGAGGTTACTGCTAATGCTAAACCACCAATAGCACATACAGAAAATGCTGTACTATAGAAATAGCGGCCATTCCAGAAGGAATCTGGAGGGATAGCTTTTATAAGTGTTCCTTCATGTTACCTGTATTTTTTACTGTTAAAATATTTAGAATGTATTAGAACTTACAAACAGACATTTGTTATATTTCAGTGTTTTGTGCTAAGCCATGAAATCCCATCATGAAAACATTTTCAGTCCTAAGCTCTTACGTCTTTTGAAATTTGACAGAACATCAGAATAAAGAGCTTTGTGTTGCCTTGTAAGAAAAAATTAATTATGTGCATGTAACACTCAGGTATGTTGTGAAAGGTTTTAAATCTTAAAGGTGGGGAATAAGAAAAGCAATGAAAAGAAACATTGCTAAGCTGACTTTATACTCCCACGTTAAGATTATTGTTTTCCATATATAAGAACACAGTTATGCTATTTAATAATAAAACAATGTTGTCAGGCTCAGTTTCTTTCATTTTCCTTTATATTCTAGTAGGATTTACATATTCTAAAGAAATTCGAAGATTTTTTTTTCCCCAAGCTCCCCACCTACAGTTACACTTTTAAACAGGCTATCTCACCCAAGTGAGCACTGCACTATCTACTGAGGTTTTCTGTGTAGAAGAAACTTTGAGGTACATTTCATTTTACTCAGACTTGAAGAGTTTGCATCATATTGCTAAATGCTTAGGGAAAGGGCTGGTGAAGGGAAACTTAGCCCTGTTTTAGGGGAACGTGCTGTGTTTTACAACCACTGCCTTGAATAGAACTTGACTTTGTGGGCTTTAACAAATTCACTGCCTCTGTTCACTTGGGTTTAACTAAAAATCTTTTTTACACTTGAAACTTCTCCTTTTCCAGTCGGAATTTTGACTCACTTCAAGTGATTCTTCTGATTTCATATAGGTTTCCAGTTTCTCCTTTTAACGGTTAACCTATCAGAGAGGAAAAACTGTAAGTCATCTTCAGCATGCTGTTCTGGTCTCCTTTTAAAAAGATAATTAGGGAAACTTGCATAGTTTTCTTGGAAATAGTCTTTCTACTATTTTGGTCCTTTTTATAGGCCTTTACTTAATTCTGAAAGTTTCCACTTTGAAATTATGGGTTGGGTTCTTTTGGGATTTTTGCTCTTTCTTTTTTCCCTGACTCCTTTCCAGTAAGAGTAACGGCTGCTACAGGATGAACGCTTACTTACACGGAAGGCTTCCATGCATTATCTCTTTTAATTTTCACAATAAGCAAAATGAATTCAGTTATAAGGCCTTCTGTAATATTTTTCTTTCCTTTTGTTTTTTCGTTTTAAATTTTTTAAAATTTATTTTAGAGGCAAGATCTTACTGTGTAAGTGGCTGCTGACCTTGAACTCGTTTATGTAGCCCAGTGTGGCCTCAAACTTGCCATCCTCCTTCTGCAGTCTCCCAGGTGCTGGGATTACAGGTGGCACCACCACGCCTGACTTATTATCCACTAATTTAATGCTCACCACAACACGATGAGGGTTTTCATTATCCCCATTTTTCAGGGGCAGAAACTGAGACAGATTTGCCCCAGCTCACTGGATGAAATTGGCAGAATCAGGCTGGGCATTTCCCCTAGAGGACACTTTCTTACGTGCTGTGCAGAGGGCACTCTCATCCCATCGCAGTCAGATTTCCTGCTCTTATCTGTGTCTAAGAGGTGAGGCAGCTGCAGCTCAGGCTAAGTAACTGGCCCAAGGTGACCTTGCTGGTGGACGATGGAGCTCGGAGGCACTTATGAAACCCTCCTTCTGGAGCCAATCTGCCTTTTAGCAGCACAGCACATACTTTATTTGAAAAAAAAAATGTCTTTTTTCAGAACATGGGGGTGACAGTATACATATTCACATTCTAAGAGACCGCTACCCTGTTCCTGTGGGAAATCAGTTATGTTTAACTCACATTTAAAATAGAGTTGTTATCCACGCTCTTTATCCCAGTGCTGCTTGCTAGTCCTGCTCACAGCAGCCAGAGGCTACCTAGTCACTGTGTC
Organism: Cuniculus paca; assembly: GCA_004365215.1. Lineage (NCBI taxonomy): Eukaryota > Metazoa > Chordata > Mammalia > Rodentia > Cuniculidae > Cuniculus > Cuniculus paca. The sequence goes on along the minus strand of RJWT010054003.1, from coordinate 2,694 downwards.
CTCCAGACCCTTTCAAAAGAGGAGAAATGCCTTCCCCAAGCTGGGGCCGTGCGGCCATGCCAGAGGACTTCCCACTGATCTGGAGTGCGACATGGTCCACAATGATAGTAAGAATAAAAATAGCAAATACAAGACTACCGGGAGGAGGGTACTAAAGGAGAGGAGTAGGAGTGATTACAATCAAAGTATGGCATATGCACACAGGGACGCGCCACAGTGAAACGCATTATTCTGTATAATTGATGCATTTTTGTGTTTTGTTTTAAGGCAGGGTCTCACCGTGTAACCCAGGCTGGACTCAAACTGACCAGCTTCCTGTTTCATTCAGCTCCCTAAGTGCTGAGATTGTGTGAATATACAGCCAGCCCCATATTCTGTATAATTAATATGTACTAAAAAAGATTTTTAATTTTTTAAAATAACAAGTAGAGCTTACCTTTGTGGAGCACTCACTGTGATCCAGACTCTGAACTAAGCAGTTGTCACACATTATCTTATTTAATTCTCACACACCTCCATAGCAGATGCTATTATTTCCCCATTTTATAGAAATAGGAAATAAAGTATAATGATATTAAGTAACTTTCTTGCATGTGTGTGTATAGGTAGTGAGTAATTAATGGAGATCTGGGCCAATATCATAATTTTTTTTTGGTGGCACTGGGGATTGAACTCATGACCTCACACTTGCCAGGCAAGCACTTATGCCACTGAGCTAAATCCCCGGCCCTCATAATTTTTATACAATCCATCTTTTTCTTTTTTTCTTTTTTTTTTTGCGGCACTGGGGATTGAACTCACGACCTTGCGCTTGCCAGGCAGGCTTAGGCTGCTGAGCTAGATCCCCAGCCCTGGTGTTTTTGAGACACGGTCTCACTATGCCATTCAGGCTGGCCTTGAGCTCACTTTGTAGCCCATGCTGGTCTCGAACTCACAACGATCCGCCTGTCTCAGCCTCCCAAGTGCTGGGATTACAGGCGTGAGCCACCCCGTCCGGCTTCTTTCCCTTTTTCTTTTTCTCTTTCTTTTTCTATTTTTCTTTTTCTTTCTTTTTCTTTTTCTTTTTCTTTTTCTCTTTTTCTTTTTCTTTTTCTTTTTTTTTCTTTCTCGCAGTGCTGATAATCAGATTTGGGGCCTTACCCATGGTGGGCGAGTGCTCTATCCTTGAGCTAATCCCCAGCCTTTTTTGTTTTTTAGATACGCTCTTGCCAAATTGCCCAGTAGGTGGGGCTCGAACTTGTCCTGCCTCAGCCTCCCAGTGTAGTGGGATTACAGCTGTGTACCACATCTGACTTCTTGCTTTTAATCTTGAGACTGGCTCTCACTAACTTGTCCAAGCCAGTCTCAAACTTGTGATCATCCTGCCTCAGTCTCCAGGGTAGCTAGGATCACAGGCATGCACCATCACACCAGCTGCCATCCATCTTCTTCAGTGCATGTCAGACTGTTGGATGAAGGTTGCAGTGCGTAGTTGCTATTTTTATCATTGTAAGAATAAAGTACAGTTTTGGTTTAGGGTTGCTCTTGTTTTTCTGTTCAGTGTTTTTTGTTTGGTTTTTTTGTATATGATGGGCTGGCATAATGTTGACCAGGCTTTAAAAATTCAAAATCTTTTTTGAAGCTGACGAATAACTACATGGACTCTGCTATGAAATTAACTGAGCCCTAGCACTGGGCCCATTCAAAAGCAGACAGTCCACTGGCTTCCTTTCAGAAGGAGCCTTGTCCAAATAAACATCTCCTCCTCCCTTGGCCACACACAGCGAGCAGAGACCAGCTTCAAGCTTTCGGCTCACGTCTGCGTATTTCTCCTTTCTTTGCTCTCCTCCTGCTTTATTTATTTGCCATCATACAGCGGTAGCTCCCTTATCCTCTACGGGTGGGTCGGTGCTTCCAGCCACTCAAGGAGGATATGTTGTCTTCCCCTGTTCTGCAGGCCGCTGCGTAACGAAAGCCGCCTGTTTTCCCAAGACCCTCCCCATCTGCCCTCAGAACTGCAGTGAGCATCACCGGACCTCAAGGACAACCAAGTCTAAGAAGCTTGCTCAGACTCTCTGCCAACTTCCTGTTTGCTAGAAAGGAGAGGAGCTCCTGTGCCCCGTCAGTATTGGACCCAGAAGGAGGATAGATCATTTGCAGCTGAGGTTTCTTTCACCATTTTTAATTTTTCTCATGATCACCTCAGCACTCTGGCATGATCACAGCTGTCTGTACAATTATAATCATTTAAACTCCTGTAAGTTTAAAATTGATGGTTGTGTAGGTGCATATTAACATGGGTGGTGCTGATAAATAAAAAAAAAGGCAGCAGATCGAAACAGCATTTATAAATTAATGAATATGATTGGCTTTAATTGGTAAAAAATACACATGTCTAGCAGGCTTCCTCAATAAGGCTTTCTTATGCTGACTATGGCACATTTTTCCTCAAATAATTGCAGAGCTTGGCTTTATCATTAGGCAGATGGTTTTTATTAATTCCCATAGAAAGTAAGTTATTGCAATTAACCAAATACTCAAAACTTGAGAATTTTAGAATTCAGCCCTACCACTTGGGGCATGAATCTGTGTGTTGCCCACTTTCTCAAGGGGTGCGAGGAGAGGGACCCCTTTTGACAGTTTCAGGACATCCCACCTCAGACATGGGCTTTGAGAGTAATTTCCAAAGTTCTCAGAACTAAGTTAGTGCTAAAT
>RJWT010054002.1:0-10351 GCA_004365215.1 Cuniculus paca | reverse complement strand
TTATTTCACATTCTGAAATGAGTAAAATTTTAAAATGATAGAGATAAATCTCTCTACATTTCAGTGTATTAGGAATCATCTTTTACCTGATTTCCAATCAACTATTAAGCATTATTGACAGGTTTGTTGTCAACTAGCAAATGACCATTCACTAGGTATTAACAGTAATAATGGATTTACACTAGGAGAATAGTAGATGATTTTTTTGGATGAGTTTCACTTCTCCTTGTTGACATGATATTGGCATATTCCTTAGATTTTCTTATGATGCTTTGGATTGAACTTTCTTCTTTCCCTTCCTTTGTTCCTTTTTTCTTTCTTTTCATCTTTATCATAGGACAAAGAAATAGTGTTATCACTCATTAACAGTAAGAGCCACAGTTTTTGGAGCCCCCAAATCTGTCCTCATGCACCCTTCTTCTTTAACCAGTCCATGCCTTAAAAAAACTTAAGTTGTACGAAATCCTGATGCTGAGCAAATGGAAGAGCTATGTTGATATGGGCAAGAGAAAGTCACAGTTGTTTCTTCAGTGTTGACTTTATTGTCTCAGAAATCTAATCTAAAGTTACTTGGTTATTATCAGAATCTATCTTCCACAAATAGCTGTAGTTTAGTCACTCCCTCCTCATCCAACCTTAGTCTCTACCTGAGTATTATTAACTCTAACAGGAAAGATCTGGAGGCTGGTAAACTGTATGCACTCACATCCAGATGGCAATGCCTTAGACAGTGTTGTAGCTCAGTGTGGGAAAAAATGAAGGATTTGGAGGGAGACAGATTTGGGTTAAAATCCCAACCATCTACTTTGCAGACTTAGTGTGAGGATTAAATACTGTCAAGTTCAGACAAAGACAAATGGCTATCGATATTATTTTGTTAGTAAAACACAGAAAACACTGCAGTGGATGGCATATAGCATCAATTAGATAAACTCTCTAAGTAATGGCTGGCAGTGTTGTGTGTACTCAATTTCAGACTAGATACTTTCATTGCATTGACATTTAACCACATTGACAAAAACCGGGGTCCCCAGTAGTTGCTTCAGTTAGTGGAGATGCTTAATTTATTTTTTTTCACTACCACTTTTTATTTCTTCTTTTCAAGTGTCTGCTTTTCAACTTCTGTGATTTGTACAACAATTACTTTTAGAGGAGGGAGGAGAGGGTAGTGGAGGTCAGGAAGGGCCACTGTTCGAGTAGTTTGTAACTGTAATAAATTCACAATATTTTGCAGTCCTCCTTTTTTTTTAACCTAAACCAACAGATTACTTAAAAAATCATTTATGAAAATTCAGAGAATAGCTCTTCTCTCCTTCACCTGATAATTTCAAAAGTTTTCTTTTTCTAATATCACATTCATCTGTGAAATGCAAATAGGTCAGGATAGACAATGTCATATTATGAGCCTCATTGAATGCAAGTGTAAATCCATTTGTCAATAAAGTACATGCGAATTTAGATCCAATGTCAATTTGCTTTTATAAAATACTCATTTACATTATGTGACATATTTCTAGCATCTTGTATTTATCTGACTTTTTGAAGGTACGACACAGTACTGCAACAGTAAAGCATTTCATCACCTTAAATTGATTGTTTCTTTCCTCTACTCTGGGATGCTTCATTTTTAAGGCCCATTTTATAAGTTCTATTTGGATACCACGGTAACCCTCAGGCCACAGAGTATTGGCAAACAGTTGATTTCGTTTTTCTCATTGGCATAGCTGCCTTTCACAGCAACACTCCCTCCCTTTCTTTTGTTTAAATTGGCTTCAGTTTTTCTTGCTTATGGCATTTACCAGAATGTGGCCATACCTGGGAATGAACTAAAATCAGGATAAAGAACCGGGAATGGGGAGGCTATAAAACTGACCACTGGGTGGGTAAGATCATTCTTTCAGCTCTTTAGAAAAACACATGAACATGATGAGCCCTGACTTTCAGAGGTGGAAAAGCGACCAGAACATATGGTAAAGTTAAAAAATTAATATTAATAAATGGAAAAGCTATTTCCCCAACAGACATTTCATTTTAAGATCGTCCTCTACTGGAATGATTTATTTGACTCTCTAATCTACTTGAAACGGGCAACAGTCTGAAAATTGTAAAAAACACTCAAAGCAGAAGCAAGAAAGCAATGACTTTGTTATTTAAGAAGTCTGTAGCTTCAAATTCCTGTCCAAAAGATAGTCACACCGTTTGCAGTAGAGAACTTTATTTCCCTCTGTTCTGAGTCTCAGATCAAATAAGAAAAGTGCTTAGAAATATAATAATAAAAGTATTTATTTATTTATGACTACATTTGCACATTACTAATTTGAAATGATGTTGAAAAGGAAACAAGATTTTAAATAAAGTGGACAATTGTCTTTCATAATTCTTTTCTTGTTGCCATAGGATTTTCTATTTACTATTCGATTGGCTAGTAACTGAGGCTGATTGATATGGCAATAAAAGTGCAAAAGCAAGCAGGCTGTGGTCTTTGCTCATTAGAGATAGTTGTGTAAATGTAACACTGGTAATAAGTATTGGCCATAAGCTGACTCTATCAGTAATTAATTTATTCAACAAATGTGTTTATTTGCCCCTAATGTGCTAGGCCTGCAGCACTCAAAATATGGTCTAGGACCCTTGGGAGTCCTCAAGGTTTTTTTCAGGAGATGTATAAGGTCAAAACTATTTTCATAATAATACTAACAATGATGTTTCTTTTTCACTCTCACTCTCCCAAAAATATGTAATGGAGTTTTCCAGCGCCTACAGGAGACTGAATGGAAGGAATCATCTCTCTGAGGGTTAGTGGTATGTGTGCTTGTGGATTTTTGTGTTTAAAATTTTTCCTCATTTTTATTTTGAATACAGTCAGCAAACATTGGCAGATTTAACCCACATAAACAAAATCTCTTTGGGAGACCTTAATAATTTTAAATCTGTGAAAGGATTCTGAAATCAAACACATCGAGAACCTCTGTGCTAGGCAAAATATTAGTTAAAACAATACAAAGATGTAGCTATTGCCTAGGTCTTTTTTCTAGGCTTTTTGCAGTCTGAGAGCTGAGGTAGGAAGCAATACTCCAAAGTCTATCATTTCTAGTCATTCACTCAGCTTGTGTTTCCAGACATTCATTCAATCTGTGTTTATAGGGCTAAATTCTATCTGCACTTAATGCTTTAGGATTAGTGCATCTGTGTTAATTCAAATGCCCTGTGACTCACGTGCCCTGTGAAGGGTTTTTAATCTCCCTAGAACTCTATGTATAAAATACATATCCATGTTTGCATTTATGAGAATATGGTACTCGTTAGTAGTAACAATGGCCAATAGGAGGTTGTGAATAGATGTTCTTACTCCTTTAGCATGTGTCTCATGGAAAACCAGCAAAAAAATCCAGAACTCATATAGATTAAACATGGTAACCTGTGTTTATTTAACATGGTAATAAAATTTAAAATTTGGTGATTTCAGAAGAGATAAAAAGTAAAATTCTAAACAGGAAGTTACATTTCAATATTGATAAACATTTTTATGCATTGTATAAATGGGACTTAAATCTCTCATTTTAGGGGCTCAATTATATCTTACTTTATATAAATCTTTCTTTATCAGAGGTCTAGTGTCTACGTGAGGCATTTTGAATTCTCAGATAAATATAGATATGATTCCTGCCCTCCGACAGCTCACAATTTATCACTGTGCTCAGCCTCACCTAAGAAAGTTTCATAAAAAATAATGTGTAAGTAGGTGTGAGAGGTGAGTGTGGTATTCCAGGTGTAGAGAACATCATGCATAAGGGTAAGGACTTGGGAACATACTTGGGATATGATCAGGTTAGGTGGACAGAGACAGGAAACAGGTCAGAAATTTATGGAGAAATTAGATTGTGAAGAGTCTAGGCCGTTTTAAGTAGTCTCTCAATTCATTGCGCTAGTCGCAAGAAGGACACATCCTATGGGCTGCATAGGCCAGGTAAATAATCTGCTGGCAGCGTACTCTGGGAGCCTCCTCCTTTGTTTGCTTTCTAGCATGGAAATATGTGCTTTCTTAGTCTGCGTTAGAGCTGAGCGGAAGCTGCTCTCAGGGCCGCTTGTCAGCCTCATGTCTCGGTCGGTGGTTCAGTGGTTACCTGTTGGTAGCCCTAGATCGGGCAAGGTAGAAAGATTTTCTCCCATGGACCTTGGTAAGCACAAGCCATCTGAGTTGTTTCTTTTTGTTTGTTGTTGTTTAGAGAGTCCATTGATCAGCACACTCCTGCGTGGCCGCTTGATGAATCCACAGAGTATTAGCTAACTACTCTCTTAAAATTAAAGAAGCAGCCCATTAACTGGAAACTAGACCCCCAAATCTGGAAAAACGAGGTGGTGAATGCCAAAACTAAAAAGAGATAGTTGCTACTCTGCCTCTGTCTAAGTAGTAAAAGGGACCCGGTATTTTTAGACCATCTCAATTTGATAAGAAAAGACAGAACTTCATACATAGGTTAAAATGTCCTGACTTTTCTGGTTAGAAACTAATGTGGAAACAATAGCAATACATATCAATAAGCTGAACTAGAATCCACTTTCGCTGTGGGCAATGGAAAAATCACTGAAGGCTTTGAGCAGATGGGTTTTCACTTTAGCGAAGCTAGGCTGGACTTTATAAGGTGGACAGGTCAGAAAGAACAGAGGCTAATGAGGAGCCCTGGTCATGGTGATGGTGGAGTCTGATTTTCAGGCATCCATGCGAGCCATTGTTGGGCAAAGTCATTTGACCAAGGGTCTATAAATTTCAACCCGGCAAACTTTTCCCATGAGCATATTGGGGTTTAGTCAAAAGCAAGGATCAGGTTTCTTAACTGCAGAAAAAAAAAAAACAAAAAAAACACCAACACAGACACTCAAAGAGGGGAGAGTCAGTAGATCTGTCCCTAGAAAGCACAGCATCAATATTGACCCCATCGCTCGGCACCTTCCGAAGCAGCAGAGCAGGTAACTAGCATGAAAGATGTTCCCTAGATCAAGTGCATTGACATATTCGTTTGCCAGATTTCAACCCGGATACTGGCAGATTGCTTTATCTGTGCCACATACCTGATGGCTGCCTTCCAACAGAATGAAATATGTGGAGCAAAACAAAAGTGCTTTTCAGTGAGAGCCTTGCAAAGTCAATGCAAACGGGTCTTTGGCAATGATTTCCCCAGAAAACTGCCCAAACTCCCCCTCATTTCTTCCTTCCTTACTGGTTTAGGTAAATAAAATATTTATGATTTTGTAATAAAATCTCCTAAATAGTAAGCCCTTTCATATGTCCATAAGGTGTGGGAAACTTCAGAAGGACCGAAAATACCAGGAGTTCGGCAAAGCCCTTGAGTGGGGTTGTGGCACTCTTGAGTTTCTTCTGATGTTGTTCTCAGGTTCCAAGAGTCAAGGACATATTCAACCTTTTGTTTAATTTTATTCTGAGAAAATGGGCTGTGTCCCTGCAAAAGAATTCTAACCAATGAAAAATCAGTAGATATTTTGTTTACAGATTCAAAATGCCTGGATTCAGTTGACCACATACAAGGTCAATGTGATCAGCCATATTGTCTCTGTTTAGTTGGAGAGAAAGCAGCAGCTACATTTGCCACTCTTAATCTTTGCCTTTGTTCTTAATCCCTGACCTGCCCCGAGTCTTTTTTAGCTGAACCCAAAAGTATCAACTGCAGGGTACTTCGTGCTTCTCTAGACCACAGCTTGTTCTAGCATTTTCACCGTACCTTGGGTTTTCTGCTGGTCATGTAAAATTAGGAACATACATAGGTACCACTGCCATTTTGTGAGAATTTATTGAGAAAATGAGCACATGAAAGGTTTAGCAGAGTGTCCAGGATGGAGATTACTATACAAATGCTGACTATGATCATTATTGCCATTGTTGTTGTTTTTACTCTAGATGGTAGTATTCAAAAGCAGATGTTAGCCAGCATAGACTCGATGAAGTCTGATTGAACCAGTGTGTTCAGCCAGTTGTGCTGCCTCAGGATTAGCAGACATCCCTTAATCATCCTCCAAAATGTATGCTGTCTTATGCCTCCCCATAGAGTTGAAAAAAATGAAACCATTTGAAATCGCTACCATCATATTCTTATTTCACTAATGCAGGGGAAACTGGCCACCTTTAAAAAAATTAACATCTAATAGAAATTTTGAGTTGTTTTGTAATTTGGAAGCTAGTGTTATAGGTTGTTTTTTACCCATTTATACCAATTCATAGCCAGTGACATATCCAAGGACTCCAGATGTCATTTGCTAAGTAAATGATACCGCTGACTCCCAAAGAATCAATAACCTCATGTGTTTGAGTACTTAACTTCAGAAACACTTTGTTTATTCTGACCTTCCGTGGGGTTGGGTTGGCAGACAAATGCTTAGTCAAGTATTTGAAGCAAGCATAAATAACAGGCCCCTTCCATATGCAGTGTCCATAAACTGCCAGACTCGTTTTTCAAATCTCTTGCACTAGAACACCAAGTAAACGTCATTTATAGCACACGTTTAATTTTAATACTTTAACCTGAGATCGCAAAATGGTTTTGGGAAATCTTACAGAATGCATTATGTAACTCTGTGGTGACATAAGCAGATGTTTCATATATTTGTATAATTCTATTATATATTTGTACAACTGTGGAGTTAAATGGAATTACTGTGTGAAATTTCAGAAATAGTCATGCAATTCTTTACTGTTTCTTTCTCTAGTTCTTTCACTCTTTCTTCTTCTATCCTTCTTCTCCCTTTCTTTCTTGCTTTCAGTGATAAGAATTTTGAATATCAAAAACTTGAATTTGCAAAGCTCAGATCATGTGTAGTTATGTAACATCAAACAAAAATAGAAACATAAAATTTGGGCAACAAACATTTACATTTCTTCTATGACGAGCTTAAAGCATTCCTAAAACTTGATTTGTTTCTGATAAGAAAGATGGCAACTGAATTAATAGGAATATATATATATATATATATATATATATATTTCTTTTTTAAAAAATTAAGGGCAGAACTTAAAATTTTAGTTTTGCCTAACTGATTTTTTTAATTTGTGAATTGGAATATTTTCATTAATATGTTTTTCAAAAATGATTATTTTCATTTGGAAAGAAGGTATTTGTTTTATTTGCATTCGTACATTAGAGTGACTGCCCTTATCAAATCTGGCCTTAATGTGTTAAGAAAAATGATACCTGTAAATATTCTGTGATTTCTTCCTATGTAGAAGTAAATAACTCTTTACAAAATTTTGAAATCTAATATCTTTAGGCTGTAATGTGAATTTCCAATAAAAGCAACAAGTGAATCAAATGTTAAGAATCAAATAGAACTCTTGCTAACACTGATCCTCATATATAATTTTTAAAACAACTAACCTAAAAGATCTCATGTGTAGGACTGATTTTTCTAACGATAATACATGAACACAGAGATTTGGAAAGTTGAAGAAGTATGGCCTAAAACTACAAAACTAAAAATAAAGAAGAGCCCCGGTCCTCACATATCATTTTAATTTGACTCCATTCTGCTTCATATATAATTATTTTACTTTATTGTGTGTCTGGTATGTTGTTAGGTGCTATGGAAATTGACCTGTAACTCCAAGAATGAATACTAGCATTTATTGACCACCTACTAGGAGCCAAGCACTGCCAGGTGTTTCCCATAAATGTCTCATGATTCTCACTTGAGGCCGTTGAGTGCCGGTGAGATGGAGTCCCAAGCCTGGGCACGCGTGGCTGTGAGCAGCAGAGCTCTGTTTCCAGCCAGGCTCTGTTGGATTACAAAGCACTCTTTGCACATGATGGTGTGAGACAGTGTCCCTGTGGAAGGAGGCTCAGTGTCCTTTTGGTGACAGTGTCATTGTGCATCAAGGCCAGGCAGGTGTGATAAAGTCTTGTGCACTTGAATGGCATTGGGGAACATGCTGGCTCACAGAGGAGGGGAGTTTCAACGAAGCCATTACATTTATATCTCACATTCTATTTTGAAAAAAAAATCATAATTTATATAACTTCTTTTAAATTAAAATTCTTAGTGTCATCTCTTCAACACTAATAAAAGGGTACTAAGATTTAAAAAAAAATCACTCACTACCATCCTAGTACCCAGCAATGCTGCCGATAACATTTTGTTGTTATATTCTTCTGATTTTACTTCCAGCCCAAATATGTGCAGTATGTGAAATACCACGGAGCGTTTTCTCCACCAGCAGCTTTGCGGGAGAGGAACAGGCAAATCATAGAAGTGAATGTGTTAGGACAAAGAATCCCAGAGCTGCTGGTGTCTCCAAGCCAGACTGCAAAGTCTGAGGGACAAGAGAGGACATCCTGGACATTTCTTCTCTCCAGGAGATCACGTGGCAAAGGAGAAACAAAAGAAATGGGCAAGAAGAGTGCAATCGAGACTCCGGGTTTATGGAGAAAGGCTTGGTAAGATTTAGCTCCTATCGTGCCTGGGGGATGCTGGGTAAATAGAAAAACATCTAAAGAGGAATGTGAATGATTGAGTTGAGATGTGGTATGCAACACATCTCTATTAATCAAGGTTGTCCAGAGAAACAGATCAAATAAGATGCGTATGTATACATGTACACTTGTGTGTGTGTGCATGCACATGACTCTGTGTGTGTGTGTGAGAGAGATTGGCTGGTTTTAAGGAATTCGTTCATGTGCTTCAAGTTTGAAATCTGCAGAACAGGCTGGTAGGCAAAGACCTAGAGAAGGCTGGGTTCTAGAGTTTAAATGCAGTCTGGAGGTAGAGTTTCTTTCTTCTCAGGGAACCTCAGTCTTTTTATCCTAAGGTCTTCATCTGATTAGCAGAGGACCACCAGATTTATGGAAGGTTATTGTTTAACTCAAAGTCCACTGATTTAATATCAGTCTTATCTTTAAAAAGTACTTTCACGGGGACATTTAGAATTTGACCAAATATCTGACTACCATGGTGCAATCAAGTTGACACCTAAAATTAAAGATCTCATCTTTGAATGAAAGTTCAAGTGATCTTTGATGAATTCAGAAAATCTTTGAATGAAATTTCCTTTCGATCATATCCCAGGCATTCTTTTAGGTGCTGGTGAAAATAAGGAGACACATATGAGAAGCAGCATCTTGATTTTAAGGTGCTTACATTCTCAGTAAATAATCTACCATGTACGTAAGTCAGATTTCAGATGTTAAGGGAAATAAAAGAAAGAAAGAAGGACACATGATGGGGGCTTATGCTTCTAGGTGGCTACAACTTTAGGCACTTATTTGATTCTGGCTCACAAGGTATGTGTTTATATTCCAAATGCAGTAGTCAACTGTCAGTTCACTGGAGTAAAAGTATCAAACTCTATTTTCCTTCTTTCTGTCTATGATGTGTGTGTGTGTGCACCCACACACACTTGCCAAACACAATCTACTGATGACTACTAACTGATTTCACTCCTGTATGTAGATCAGCAGAGTCAGAAATCTACCTGGAGCAGTGCGGGAATGTTTCTCAGAAGAGTTGACATATGAGGTGTGACTGCAGCCTAAGAAGGAACCAGGGTAGGATGGCCAGGATGGCTGGAGCTTATTGACCAAGAGAGAAGTCAGGGAGGAGAGGTTCAGGGCTGAGCTGGAGATCACGAAGGTTTGCTTGTATTCTAAGCCTGATGAGAAGCAGTGATGGGCAGTGACGATGGGCTGTGGAAGCATTTTATGTTGCAAGTGGTGGTGTCATGTGATTTCTTTTCTGAAATGATTCCTTCCTCAGGATGCTGTGTAGAAAGGACTTGTAGCAAGAAGCTGGAGGGAGGGGTTCACTGGAAGCTAATTGCAGTGCAGGGTCCTTGTGAATGGATTTCAGTAGGGGTGAGGCTGGAGTATGGACAGATGCAAATACTGTCATTAATACAGTGGCTTTGAAATGTTGGGAAAAAGAAGAGAGAAGACGGTGTCCAAGTTATTGGATGACATCTCGTTAGTACAACGGTCTACTTTGTCACAGTGCCAGTACAGGGTGAGGCATTAACGAAGACTTCAAAGATTCTTCTTCTCTCCTGTAAGTCAAAGTTCCAAGTTACAAAAGGCCTAAATGCCTTTTGGAAATAGTCAGCTAAGGCTTTTAAAGATAATTCAAAGCAGCAAATGAGGGAAACTGGATGGGCAGATGTTTCAGAACTTCTCAACTGTCACGTGGATGACTGTTCTCTCTCTATGGAACACTGCATTGATAGGGATGGTTCACTGAAAAAATGGGGAAAAGTGGCTTCATTTTATATAAATAATTTTGACCTTTTTCTGCTTGGGAAGTCTCTTTCTCCTCCTTCTCTCTTGAGAAGTCATTACATTAGATCCATTTCTTAATC
>RJWT010054001.1:0-10343 GCA_004365215.1 Cuniculus paca | reverse complement strand
CAATCTCTGGCATCCAACCCAAGCAGCGCAAGTCCAGGAAAGGTAAACACGGAAGAGATCGGGAGTCGCATACCTGAAATGTCTGAAGTGATGTCAACTGAAGTAAAGAAACAACTTCATGAGGCTATAAAAGAAATTAGAACAGAAATACTATCCCAGGCAAAAGAAGAAATGAAAAACATAACAAAAGAATTGCTATGCACCTCTAAAGAAGACACAGATAAAAAAATAGAGGGGCATAGGAAAATGAGGGAAACCATGAATGAACAATATAAGAGAGATTTAGAATGCATGAAACAGATTCAAAGGGATATCCAGGAAATTAAAAACTCCATTGAAAGCTGTCAAAACCACTTGAAAGAAACTGAAGATAGACTTTCAAACCTTGAAGACAGGTTTGTAATTGTGATCGTGAAACGAAAGATCTCTTAAAAGTAACAAGGAACCAGGAGGTAACAATTCAATGATTGCAAGACAACTCAAAGAAACATAACTTAAGAATTAAAAATGTGAGTGAAAAAGCAGGGGTCAAGACAAATGACATCAGGACTCTATTTACAGAAATAATTTCAGAGAACTTTCCAAGCATGGGAAAAGGAAGTGACATTCAAATAAGTGAGGCATATAGAACTCCAGCTAGCCATAACCAAAACAAATCTACACCCAGGCATATAATAATCAAGATCCCAGAAATTCAACACAAGAACAGAATATTAAAAACTGTTAGAGAAAAGAAACAGATCACCTGTAAAGGAAAACCCATCAGAATCACGGCAGACTTCTCAACACAACTGTCAAGTCAAGAAGAGGCTGGAGTGAAGTACTGCAAGTTCTGAAAGAAAACAACTTCCAACCCAGACTGATGTACCCTGAAAAACTTTCTTTCAAAATTAGTGGAGAAACAAGATACTTCTATGACAAAGAACAACTTGAGGAATTCATGACCACCAAACTGACCCTACAAAGAATACTAAAGGACATTCTAGAGAGAGAGAAAAAGGACCACAGTCTCAGGAACAGCGGTAGAGGAATGGAGAGGAACAATAGGGAGCCAGTGGCAGAGTTCAATACCAGCCTGGGCTACAAAGTGCGCTCAAGGCCAGTCTGAATGGCGTAGTGAGATCCTGTCTCAAAAAGACAAGGGCTGGGGATTTAGCTGAGTGACCAAGCGCCTGCCTGGCAAGCTCGAGGTCGTGAGTTTGATCCCTGGTACCACAAACAAAAAAAACAAAACAAAAAAATTCATAGACTGAAAGTAAAATAAGAAAGAACAATGCCCTATGTGACAGGGAGCCAGAAAAAAAAGCAGGGGTAACTTATCCATCAACTGCAGAATGAGTAAGAAAGACATGGCATTTTATGTGGTGGAAGCCTACTCAGCTATAAAGGAAGATAACCTTGAGGCTCTTGTAGGTGGATGGAGGCAACTTGAGATCATGCTCATGGATGAAATGGTTCAGTCACATGGGTGAATTTCGTATTGTCTCCCTAGTATAACAAACTAAAGGAGTTAATGGGATCCAAAATGCACAATACATATTGGGAAATCAAAGGGGAGGAATTATCTAAAAAGGGAAGGAAGTGACCACTGTTAATCTAGTATCATGATTTGAAACTCAATAATATTGTCTTCATTGTTCTGATTAGTTTTGTTTTATTCTGTTTTGTTTGATTTTATTATACTTGATGGCATGGACAGCTATTTTAAAGATAACAAAATATATGATTGCAGCCATCAAAGATGTCCAGTTATCTTGGTTTGAAACCCTGTATTGCTTTTATTGTTTTGTTTTGACTAATTTTGCTCTATTCTGTGTTGTTTGATTGTATTATGTCTGAAGGTGTAGGCCACTATTCTGAAGATAACAAGAAGCCTTATGGTAACCACTGCTGTTTTACGATTATCTTGAAGTTCTGTATTGCTTACATTTGTTTTCCTTTGGTTTTTTGTTTTGTTTTGTTTTGTTTTTACTGGTTTTATTTTGTTCGGTTTTGTTTGATTTTATTTATCCCTGATGGTATGGGCAGTTATATTGAAGATAACAAGAGACATTGTGGTAGCTATTATTGATTGCCTTTTACCCTGTGTAGAAGTCATGTACCATGTTCATTGTTTTGTTGTGATTGACTCTACTCTGTTTTATTTTGTTCAGTTGTATTCTTTTCAAAAAAAAAAATCATAAGTTCGTGCCCAACCTGGGCAACTTAGCCAATATAAACCCTACCTCAATATAAAAAAGGGCTGGCGGTGTAGGTTAGTACAAGGGCCCTGGGTTCCATCCCCAGTACCACGTATAGAAAGTTTTGTATGAAGTTTAGCTTATGTTTTGTTGTTGCCTTTGGTTCTTCATTTGTCTAGTTGGTTGGCTTTTTGAGACAGGGTCTCACTGTATAGCCTAGGCTGGCCTCAAACTTGTGGCACTCCTCCTGCCTGAGCCTCCTGAGTGCTGGAATTACAGGCATGCACCATCACGCCTGGCATTGTTGCCTTTGTTTTAGTGTCATGCCTTTTTAAGTAACTTTTATATAATCCAATCAGAAAGATTTGCCTATGTTTCCTCCTAAAAGTTGTATAGTTTTAACCCTTACATTTAGATCTTTGATCTATTTGGAATTAATTTTTGCCACTAGTATATAAATACAACTTTATATCCTACTTTTCTTCATGTCATATCTGAGGTCCTTTCTCTGTAACTACATGAGATTTTGTTGTGCAGATACTCCATAATCTCCCTAACCATTCTTTTCTTTTTGGGCCTTAAAACATTTCACTTTTATAAAAAAAAAAGGCCACATGAACATTTTTGTGCACACATTTTTATGAACATTTGAGATTACTTTCTTATACTGATGAAATTATGGTATCAAAAGGTATGAGCATGTCCAAGTTTCAAATAGCCTCTGTGTTAAATCATTTTCTGAATTCTTACTGATTCTTATGGATGCAATAGCTTGGTGACTCCCAGCACTAACTGTTTATATTAATTATTAGTGGTAATTTATTAAGTCACTTTTTGTTTTAGCACATCTCACAGTGCTAATGTGCAGATGCCTAAAATAAAAGAGTAATTCTGCCAAATAAAGAAGGCAAGGCAAGGATTAGGGATATATGTCAGTGGTAGAGTACTTGCCTAGCATGTACAAAGTCCTAGATTTAGTGCCAGCACTACACACGCACATGCACACACACACACACACAGCAGTCTGAATTTTTTTGTAAATTACACATTTTCAGAGAGGTGTGGTGGCACATGCCCGTATTCCTAGCACTCCATGAGGCTAAAGCAGAATGATCACAAGTCCAAACCCAACCTGGACAACTTGGTGACTGACACCCTGTCTCAAAAACAAACAAAAACAAAAAACAAAACTGGGCATGTAGCTCACTATGAAGGCCTCATGTTGAATCCTCAGTATCAGAAACAAAATAACAAAAAACAAATTTCCACTCCTAGGCATATATACCCAAGAGAACTGAAAAGATGCTTATATAAAAAAAACTATACCCAGGCTGGATACGGTGGCATACACCTGTAATCTCAGCAATCAGGAGGCTGAGGCAGGAAGATTGCTTCAAGTTCAAGACCAGCCTGGACTATAAAGTGAGCCCAAGGCCCAGCCTGAACTTCATAATGAGACCGTGTCTCAAAAAGAACAAAAAACAAAACAAAAGAAAAAAAATTATATCCAAATATTTGTGACAGTACTATTCATATTACCCACAAGGTGAAATAACTCAAAAGTCCATTAGTCGACAGATGATAAACAAAATGTGGTATATTCATGTAGTGAAATATTATTCATCCATAAAAATAAATAAAATACTGTTACATATTACAGCATAGATGAACCTCGTAATGCTATGCTAAATCAAAGAAACCAGGCGCAAAAGGTAATATTAATATGAATCCATTTATAATGAAAAGTTTACAAATCCATAGAGACAGAAAGGATTGTGAAGAGGAGACTTGGGAACTGACAGCTAATGGATATGGACTTTCCTTTGGAGGTGAAATATGTTCTGGAATTAGATCGTGGTGATAGTTGCATGACCTTGCGAATATGCTGAAAACCACTAAATTGTAAATCACTTTATGATAAGTGAATTTTATGTCGAATGAGTTATGCTACAAGTTAAATGTATCAAGGATTTTTAGAAAATATTGAATGTGTTGTTAAAAGTCATTTTTACTCTTCTAGGAAAGATCCTATCTATAAAAAAACCAACCAAACAGCAATAATGACCAAAAAAAAAAAAAAAACTAAAACATGAGAATACTGTTTGTTAAAAACTCAAAATATCTTGAAAGAAAGATATCTTTTTTTTTTTTTTTCAGCTACTCCAAATCTGTTTCCCCAGAGATATTCACTGCTTAATAGTTTGGGTTGTATGTTTGAGATTCCCAAGCATGCATGAACATAATATACATAGATTTTCTGTCTTGTTTACAGAAAATAGGAAATGTTGCCCTAGTTTCTGAAGAGGATTTTATTGAGGGCTTCTCCTGTGACTAGCATTTATTCACAAATATTTTTCAAGGTCCCTCTTCGTGCAGGGGTTTGGGGATAGATGAGAAATTGAATCAGACAGATGCTTATGGTCTAGCAGGAGAAAGAAACCTGCAGTAGCTGTCACAACATAAGATGTGAACATGTGGTAGCAAGAGTGGTCCCTGATAGTAAACACCAGGTGTGCAGAGTCCTGTGTTTATAATCTTGACTGTTAGCTAAAGCCCTCAGGCCAGCTCTTCAAGGACAAATCTCGAATGGAGCTAAAATAAAGCATTTATGGAATGAAAAATGCAGAAATTGTGAGACTTCCATCTCATAACTGAAGGCTTTCTCATCCAGAAAAGAAATTAAAGTTTTAAGTTTCAGAATTCATTCTTTGATAATGCGATATGTCCAGGTAAGGCTTCAAACAGGAATTTGTGCAGGTAGACCCAGATATGGATATATGTTTGACTAATGCAGACTCTTCCTAACAGTAAATGAGACAGTTGGCTGTCCTGTGGCCTTTACTCTTTCAGAAGTGCTGGGAATCCTGTGTGATTTAATTAGCAGGAATTAACTTGCTCTATGAAGAATTTTACTTTCCTGTGTGGGCTTGAGATCAACTGTCATAGCTGAAAGAATGAATTCTTTTAAAATTGGAAAGTCACTTCTTAGCAATTTTTAAATTTCCTTTAGCAGCGCTAGAGTGTAAGGAATATATATCATTTCATTTATTTAAAATCTAAACCCAAACTAGTAATTTTCTGTGGTCTATGATAGCTGCAAAACAGGAAGGAGGAGTGTGGCCTGGCTGGGTCAGGCAGCAGGCCTCTTGCACAGAAGACTGCATTGCACTGGTGGTTGCTATCTGCTAAGACTTGTTCTTCCAGGGATATAGCTCAGTGCAAGTGTAAGGTCCTGAGTTCAATACCTGGCACAAAAAAAAAAAAAAAAAAAAAAAACTTGTTCTTTCAGCAGAGCCAGTTAATTTGAACAGTAATGTAACCTGCTAAACAGGAGATGGCTATATCCACATTTGAGTTTTGAAACAGTATTTGCCAATAGGGTGTGTGTGTGCTGAGCTGAGGGCCTCTTGCAGAGGAGGGAAAGAAGAAGCAGTTCAGTGTATCTTTACTCTTGTAAGTTGATGTGCCCACTGCTTTCATTTCCTAGAAAGATCCAGGAGACAAAAAGTAGGGACAGGGTGTCACTTGGGGTAGTTAAAAGAAATTTTTCAAGACTTATAGCCTGCGCTTTCTTTTCTTTCCCTTTTATGAGTTGCTTCATAAAGAGAGGCACAAGTGGGCAGGGTGGCACCTGTGTATAATCACAGCTACCCAAGGGGCAGAGGCAGGAGGATCCCAAGGATGAGGCCAGCCTGGGCAACCAAGCAAGACACTGTCTCTAAATAAAGTAAAATAATAAGGGCTGGGATTCCGCTCTTGTTGCCTGAGGCCCTGCGCTCAATCCCTAGGACTGCAGCAGGGAGGATAGTAATTCTGCCATGTAGCTTTTCACCTCTATTAAATACAAATAGTCAGCTTTCCCTTATGTGTCAGTGTATTAATCTACACTGATATATGTGTCTCATTTCATCCTACTGATAGTTCTGTGAGCCAGGTGTTAATATCCTTCTAAATTGCAGATAAGACAGCTGAGGCTTGAAGAAGTCAAGCAGCACTCCCAAGTGGCGGAGCTGTGCGTTAACCCAGGTTTATCAGATATAGAGCCTGTACCCTCACCCTGCATAAAAATGCCCATCTCAGTTCACAGCAGCACAAGCTGCAAGTGGCTTAGGCCAAAATGAATGACCTTTGACTCCTTTCCCTCACTTTTGCTTTCTCAACAAGTCTTTGGCTTCTGTCACTAAAAGTGCTCCTAAACAGAGCACTTTTCTTTACCTTCACATCACCAGTTTAGTCCAGTCCTCATCAGGTCTGCCTGGAACACTGCAGCAAACTCAGAAACTGAGTTTCTTCTATTACAGTCTACTCTCCCTATGACCATGGGATGATATTTTAAAAACCCATGTCAGGTGTGCATCTGTAGTCCCAGCTTCTCTGGAAGCTGAGATAAAAGGATTGCTTGAATCCAGGAGTTCAAAGCCCCCTGGGCAACATAGCAACACCCTGTCTTTAAGATCTAAATTAGATCCTGTCACTTCCCTATATAAAACCAGACTGTTTATTTGCAATGTAAAGAAAAATCTTAAAAAGAAAGATTTTACTGGGGGCGCACAAAAGGCTATGCAGCTGGGCTCTTGCTTCCTCTCTTGCCTCAGGCCCTTGTCCTCCTTTCTGTCCTTCAATTTACTAAGCTCTGTCCAGTCTTTGCACCAGATCCCTTTGTTAAGAATATTTGTCTCTAAATTTTGTCCAGTCAGTTCCTTCTCCTTATTTACATCATTGCTTGACTTATCTCCTTAAAAAGGCCTTCTCTGATCACCTTAAGTGAACAATCCTTTTATCTCCCCTATCCCCATCTCACCACCCCTATTCCTAAATTACCTTTCTATCACAGTGCCTCCCTTTCTTGTCTGCCTTACTCATTTTGCATCCCTTGAAATAGAGTAGATGCTCAATACATGAATGAATGACAAACATTCACACCACTCATATTTACCCCCACACCACTCATATTTATCTCTGGGATATTCCTCAGTTCTGGCTGAAACATAATTTACTTAAAGACATTTTCTCTTAAAGACCTTCTGCCATGTGCTTCTGTAACAACTTCTGCTTTTTCTTCAATGCCTTACCACACTTTTGATTAAAGCTCATGTTATACAGCAGCCTGTCAACTCCATGAGGCTAGAATGGGTCTGTCTTGCTCATTACTTTCCCAAGTACCCAGCACACTAGTTTGTTGAGTGGGTGAATGAAGGAATGAATCACCTCTCTTATACTGATGTGGTCCAACTTGTAATGTGCATGCCCTATATGAATGCACTGGAATTCCTGGGTGTCTGTGACTCCCCTGGTCATTTCATCAGTATATTCATAGAGATGACTGGAATAAGGAAAGGAACCCCAACAAGTGACCCATGCTCACCGCCTCAGGTGTCATTCCGTTTGGTCAGCGCTGCCTTTTATGTTATGCTACTTTCTTTTATCCATTTGATATTTTCTACCAGGTAGGGTAGAGCCCAGAAACAGCCTTAACCCATTTCATTAACATCTTTTTGTTATGATTTCCAATAACTCATTAAAAATGAGGCTTACTTCAGTGTAACCCTACTGACCTTAGAAATGAGAGCGATTAGCTCAAAAATTCAAATCTTGTTTCTATCACTGAATGGTTTTGAACAAAACTTTTAGTTAACTGGCTTGCTTTCCATATCTATGGAGCACCAAAAGACTCAGAATTGTAGTGGCTCAGCTCAATAGTACACCTCCAAAGCCCACTTTTTTTTTTTTTTTTTTTTTTGTGCTGGGGATCAAACTCATGACCTCGTGCTTGCCACGCAGGCACTTGTGCCACTGAGTTAAACCCCTAGCCCAAGTTGTTTTTTCTTTTTCTTTCTTTCTTTTTTTTTTTTTTTCCCCTTTCTTTTTAAGACAGGGTCTTGCTGTGCAGTTCAGGCTGGCCTTGAGCTCATTTTGTAGTTCAGGCTGGTCTCGAACTTGCAATGATCCTCCTGCCTCAGCCTCCCGAGTGCTGGGATTACAGAAGTGCACCACCACGCCCAGCCCACAACTCACTCTTAAATCAGTAGAACCCCAAGTTTAATGCTATTAACTAATATAATTTTTTTTTTGAGACAAGGTCTCACTGTTTCCCAGGCTGGCCTTTAACTTCTAGATTCAAGTGATCTTCCCATCTCAGCTACCTCAGTAGTTGGGATTATAGGCTTGAACCATCATGCCCAGATTAATTAACTTCTTTATTGTTGCTGAAGCTTAAACTATATGTCTCTCCCCAAAACAGCAGCAATTCTTAAAAAGACAAAGTTTAAATATATTGCTTTTTAAAAACAGCTTTAAGTTTATAGAGATTACCCTCACCCATACCAGGGAAAGAAGACCAAGTTCAGAGACTGCCGATTTGAAATGCTTGTTTGGTTGTTGGACCATGCCACAGTACTGCAAAAATACAGATTCTTGCTAGAATACTGCAAAATCCATTGTGTTACTGATGATTACTGGGAGTTAATACAAGCATCACAAGGTTTTCTTCTTATGTTTAGGCTCTTGTCTATTCACACAATAGCATTTCCAGGTGTTTTGGAAAAAAACTGAGTGACTTAAATTCATGTAAGCAGAATTATCTTAAATCCCAAACCAGACCTTGATGGGGTTTTTGTCATTTAAATTCTGCTTTTGTTTTGTGTTCGTAATACCTTCATGTGATGTCCTGGCACTTGGCAAAGTCATTCACACTATAGTCCATCTGCTGTCCTTTTGGTTTAGGGGTTAATTCAGCTTGCTCTACTGGTATATGCTAAAACGTCACAAGCACATTTAGAAACTTTCCATGTAGCTACCTGTTTCTAGGAAGCCATCCCTTGCTCTGTCACCTCATCCCTGGCACCAACCAATCCCAAATCCCTGTTATTCTCCTTGTTGCTTAGCTTTCTTTCTGTTAAAATTCCCAGCATCTGGGGCATAAACAGTATCTCTAGGTAAAAATTGTAAACAAAGAAAGAAAAACAAAACCCTAAAAAGCTGGATTCAGTAGTTGCACTGGAATTAGCATCATCAGTGACCCTCATATATATCATACTTCTCTAGAATTTCACACACTTTATTACATTTGATCTCACACATAGTCCTGTGTTTAAATCTTCATTCAGCAGATGAAATTCCTGTAGCTCCGAGAAATTAGATGATTTGGCAAGCAGAACAAAGTTGGAGCTAAAAATCAGTGTCTCTACCCACAGCTTTCCCATTAGCCCATGGTCCTTCTCAATAATGTATTTTTGAAATAGTGTTTGTATTTGGGAGCTGGGAAGTAGTTTTTCTCATGGAGATTTTAGTTTTGGTTTTTTGTGGTTTTTTTGAAAAGAATACAACCAAACAAAATAAAACAAAACAGAGTAGAGTCAATCACAAGAAAACAATGAACATGGCACATGACTTCTAAACAGAGTAAAAGGCAATCAATAATGGCTACCATAATGCCTCTTGTTATCTTCAGTATACCTGCCCATACCATCAGGGATAAATAAAATCAAACAAAATAGAACAAAATAAAACCAGTAAAAAAAAAAAAGCAGAACAATGTAAGCAATACAGAACTTCAAGATACTAGTAAAACAGCAGTGGTTACCATAAGGCTTCTTGTTATCTTCAGAATAGTGGCCTACACCTTCAGACATAATACAATCAAACAACACAGAATAGAGTAAAATTAATCAAAACAAAACAATGAAAGCAATACAAGGTTTCCAAACAAGATAATTGAACATCCTCAATGGCTGCAATCATATATTTAAAATAGCTGTTCATGCCATCAAGTATAATAAAATCAAACAAAACAGAATAAAACAAAACTAATCAGAACAATGAAGACAATATTATTGAGTTTCAAATCATGATACTAGATTAATAGTGATCACTTCCTTTCCTTTTTTAGATAATTCCTCCCCTTTGATTTCCTAATATGTATTGTGCATTTTGGATCCCATTAACTCCTTTAGTTTGTTATACTAGGGAGACAACATGAAATTTACCCATGTGACTTTGAACCATTTCATCCATGAGCATGATCTCAAGTTGCCTCCATCCACCTACAAGAGCCTCAGGGTTATCTTCCTTTATAGCTGAGTAGGTTTCTACCACATAAAATACCATGTCTTTCTTATTCATTCTACAGTTGATGGGTAAGTTACCCCTTTTTTTTTTTTTTTT
>RJWT010054000.1:0-10342 GCA_004365215.1 Cuniculus paca | reverse complement strand
TTTTCAGATGGATAGAATTAGATCCAACCAGCCTGGGACATTTGGAGACCTCCCTTCCCTCCCCCAGTACACCCTGGTTAACTGGCAGCAATGAGGAGTTTCCTCTTTCCACAGAGTTAACTGGTTAGGGACGGTGCCACCTATTAGCAATTAAGCCAGAGAGCAGAGGAGGCCTGGGGTACTGGTGATGGGTAAGAAGCACTTGAGAGTTTCCAGCACTTTCTGTGTAGGATCTCATTATGCAGAATCCTCACCATGGCCCAGAAGCAGCTACTTTTTATTACCACCCCGATTTACAGATCAGTAGAAGAAACTGGAGTAGTTCGGTAAAAGGGGCTGGAGTCACCCAGCCAGCGAACAGTAGATCCAAGACATGAGCCCCTGCAGCCCAGCTTGGCTGCCCTCGGGCTGAGCGCTACACAGTGCTGCCTGGGAGGATCGGGGGTCACCCCCCTGGAAGGGAGGGCTGGGAGAGGTGTCAGCAGGGGCCGCCTAAGGCTCAGGCAGGGTCTGCAGATGCTCCCAAGGCCAGTGCCTTCACCCCTGGCTGTTCCTCCACTGGAAAAGCTTGAGAAGAGAGGAGGGCAGACCTTAGAACACAGAGGGACAAGTGGCCCCCGTGGAAGAAAGACAGCCAGTTAGTGGCCTGCTGTTGATAAGGACTAATGGTCAGCATTCATGAATGGAATGGAGGTGTCAGGCTCAGCTGTCCAGTCCCACAAGTCTCCCCAGAAACCAAGGACCCCCCAAGAAGACCAGCCAGGAGCATTGCCAGGGCAGGCATTGCCCAACCCACTCTTGTGTCACCAGGCTGATCCAGGAGGACCAGGGTTCCTGCCCAGAGCATTCCCTGCTCCCAGGAGGAGCCCAGTCACTACCTGCAGCCACCCTACCCCAGGATAGTGCTGGACAGACCCACTGCCCACCTGCCCCTTGAGCCTGACCCTCGCTCTCAGCTCCTCTCTGCTCCTCTCCAAGTGCCTGTCCACATTCCTTTCACCCCAGTCCCTTTGCACCTGCTCTGCCCTCTGCTCGGCTGCTGTCCCCTTCCTTCCTCAGCTGCCAAAGCCATCCAGGCCCAGGTTGAGTGCCACCTTCTTTAGGGAGCTTCTGTGGCCCCTCCTTACCCCTACCGGGCAGAGTGGAACCAGAATTCCCCTCCCCTGCACTTCTCGGCATTGTCCACATGCCTCCATCGGAGCCTCAGTCATGGGTGATGGTGTGGCTGACTCCACACTGGGCACCGGGCCCAGGGTCCAACTGAGAGGAGGGTCCTCCAGGGACAAGAGAATGAGCCACTTCGTTCCATCCTCACAGCAAGATGTGACAGGCACCCAGTCTAAGGGTCACCATCACTCCGAAGGTCAGCCTTGGCCTTGCAAAGGGAAACAGAGGCAGACTAGCCTCTCTGTGGACTGTGGTGGCCTCAGGACCAATGCCGCATGAACAAGGTGCTGATCAGTCCTTTGTTCGCAGTGTTGGCTCACAGTGCAGTGCAGCCGGTGGCGGAGGCCTCCTCTTTGTGGGGTTCCCGCCTCCATGCCCCACTTCTATTCTCTGCTCCTTGGGCACTGACACCTGTAGGCCCTGGCAGGGACCCTAGAGGTGGTGCAGGCCCGCACCTTCCTCGCTTCTGAGCAGCGTGCCCAGGGGCTGCGGGGAGTGCAAGGCTGCAGGAAAGAGAGAGCTGTGGGAAACTCTGGGCAAAAGCGCAGAGTGCGGGGCTCAGAATCACCATCTGCCCAACACTGTCCTGGCTCTGCTGACTAAAACCCTCCAGTGTCTCTTCTGCCCCTTGTATGACGGAGCCAAACCCTGGTACTGGTCACTGACTTCCTGCTGCATCTTATCCCCCCACCAAGGTCCAGCCATCATCCTCTTCGCCCTCCCACAGCTCCCGAGCTCTGGGCCGGGGTCGCTGGATACCTTTCCACAAAGGCCACAGACACCTCAGACTCAGGGTGTCCAAAGCACCTCCTCTCCCACTTTTTACTCTCACACCTGGGCAAAGTTGCCTAACCTGTCTGTATCTCAGCTGGCAGACATGGGGATCCACCTCAGAAAGTTATCATGAGCAGGGCCTGGTGGCTCATGCCTGTAATCCCAGTACTCTAGGAGGCTGAGGAGGATTGCATGTTTGAGCCCAGGTTGGGCAACTTAGTGAGACCCTGTCTCAAAATAGAAAAATAATAATGGGTTGGGGACATAGCTCAGTGCAAAGGTCCTGGGCTCGATTCCCAGTACTGGGTGGTGGGGGAATTATTACAAAGATTAAGTTAGTTAATAATCAGTCAGTGCTCCGTAACTGTGAATCATTTTTCTCCTGAGAAAACCTGCCTGAAGGTCACTGCCTTTACTCCTGCCAGCAGCCAGCCTGGCCCTCCAAGGCATTGACCACCAGGCAGCCTGCCCCCCCCCCGTGGACTTGACCACATCAGTCCTCTGCTCGACAGGCCTCCGCGGCTCCTGTTGTCCTCAGCACAATGTCCGCCCGCCGCTCTGCCCAAGGGGCCTTTCTGCAGTCTGGCCAGACAGAGAGGAGCCAACAGATAATGGGGAAGAAGGGGAGGGAGAGACCGTTTCATAAGATGGAAAGATCAGGAGCATTAAGAGAGACCTGGTGGCCGGCTCTCTGTCTTCCCCAGACCTCACCCCTCAGCCTCTTCATCTAATGGAGGACCAGTGGCCCTGGGTACAGGTTCTCCTCCCTCCTCCCCAGCCTGTCAAGGGACGGCAACCATGGATTGGGCTCAACCATGAACTGAGGTGTTTCTTAATTTTGGCAAAAGAGGCATAAGGAGATTGCACCTTCCATGGGGTGCAGCCCAGGGCCTCTGGAGGCCTCCTGCACCATTTGTGTCTGCCCCATCTTAAGTCAGCAAGGGCAGAGGGCTAGGAAAGGAATCTGGGGGAGGGGCTGGTCTCCCCCCCTGCCAGGAGCTCTGCCCAGGGAGGGGTCTGAGGCTGAACTTGGTCCCTCCAGATTGAGGTCTGAGCTGGGCAAGCACCTCAGGGCAGCCTCAGTTTCCCTGAGATGCCCAGCTTCTGGAAGGCCCAAGAGAACACAGCCTGAGAAGAGGGGGTAAACAGCAGTTTGGTTTGGCCCCGCCAGCCCTCTCGGGTCTAGAAGCAACTCTGGCTTTCCCAGGGATTCCTGGCTGGCAGCTGCGGCCTCCGTAACCTGCAGGTGTGCCCTCCACCAGGACAGAGCCCTTCTCCAGCAGCCACGGGCTCGGGCTCCAGAGCCCAGCCGCCCTGCCTCAGCCTCCTGCTCTCATCTTTCAGGGTTCCTGCCCCACATCCTTCCAAGCCATCCATCCTGAAGAACAAATCTCTCCCCAGCTTCATTTTTACAGCATGTGTTATTGGGTTTGTTTTTCCTAGTAGCAATGTAATACATCTTCATTGTAGAAAACCTTAAATATACAGACAGGATAAAGAAGAAAATAAGGGCCCACATCTCGCCATCTGGACAGAGCCTCCCGTAATGGGTGTGCTGGGAATACTGGCCTCCGAGAGCTTTTTCTGTGTCCACATATAACCTGGAGTTAGACCTGCCCACAATTCCATATCCAGATTCCCACTCCTGTCGAATCTACAGTGGGATAAGAGCCTAGGGGAAGGAAGCGGTCTGAGCTTATGCAAACCGCTGGGCCCATTTCCACACTTTACCAGGTGTGTGATGCAAAGCCTCAGCTTCCTGGTCTGTAGAATGGGTTGGGCGCTGAGCCTCAGCCCTGGAGGAGAGGAGTCTCCTGGGGGCTTCCAGATGGGGAGGGCTCAAGTCTAAGCCATCTTTACCACTGCCACGACCAACCTTAACCAAAACTGGAGGGTGGGGCTGCTTAGAGAGCAAGGAGCCAAGACACCCAGCTGCCTTCTGGCCCTATCAGCCACTGTGTAGCCTCGAGCAAGTTACTGGTGCTCCGTGAACCTCAGCTGTAGAATGAGAAGGTTGTGCTCTAGCAGACCGGAGTTCCTAGGTAAGAAATGGAGGTTCTGTGGTCAAATGTTGGACAGGCACAGTTAAGGGTGCTGCTTAGCTGCAGGACTTGTGGAGTCTTTAGTGTGTTAATGTGTCATGAAACAAAAACAGAGTAGGATGCAGTATGTGGAGTCAGCAGGTCCCTCACAGAAACCCCCCCAACCCCCATTTAAGGGGAATGGGGTGTGGTCGGGGCAGAGAAGTATAGGAAGGTCTGATCCAAGCACCTCCACAGCCTTCGTTCCTGGCCATTGTCCCCATTTTTCATGCCCTCGCTCCAGCTCAGTGCTTCTGGTTCACACCGCTCTTCTTTTTCATCTCCTGGCATGGCTCACACTGTTGGGGCCCCTCCTTCAGGCCACCCCTCTTCCTCTGGCTGTTCTGGCAGCCCCATCTGCTGGCTGCTCTCCCTCTCTCTTCCCTCACATCCCACCTGCAAACTCTGTAAAAGCCCAGGACACACTGCCTAGGACCAGGCTGGGCCCCCCGCTTCTGCTCTGTGATCTGTGCCCAGCACAGTGACAGCACTCACACCTGGGGCTGTCCCGCTGCCGGGACACAGGCAGCTACGTGTGGTATGAGGATGGTCAGGCGCAGATCAGAGCCGCAGTGGCCTCAGGTAGACACTGGCGCTGGCCTGAAGCCCGGGCTGCTGGTCTGTCCCCTGCAGTTTCTGACGGGCACACGTACAGCCGCTCCAGCCCCAGGATGCGCTCGACCTGCAGCCCTGCGGAGGACTGGCCCCCTCCCTTGGACATCAGCTCTGATGGGGACGTGGACGCCACGGTACTCAGGGAGCTGTACCCCGATTCTCCACCAGGGTAAGGAGGGCACATCTGGGGGGGCGCCCAGAGGTGGAGCTCTGGACTGGAAGACATCCCCTGTCAGGGGCAATGGGACAGCATCTCCACCATGCAGATGCAGAAACATTGTGGGTGTGGCCATCTCCTCACCCCTGGGACAAGAAGGTCCCTTTGAGGTAGGGTGACTCAGCAGATGTCACCAGGATGCATTAATGAAGGAGACAAGCTCGGCTCCTTGAGGCTGCAGTAGAGTAGCAGGGTAGTAGGGTTTGGGGGGCGGCGGTCCCATGGCAGCTATTCTAAGCTCCCTGGGGGCCTGCTGCCCCACTTGTCTCCCTGGGGGGCTTAGACCAGAGGAGAGGCAGGGTATTCCAGAACCCGCTGTGCTTTCGTCTATAGCACCAGGAGCCCATCCTCACCCCCAAGGCCAGCCTGCCTCAGTGCCTGCAGATACAGCCACAGACACCCCAGGCTTAGCCAGCTCTTGTCACCTAGCAGGTCTTGGGGGAATGCGGGGGGGGCGTCAGCCCTGCCTTCCAGTCCAATCCCCGCCTTCTTCATCCTACCCCCACCCCTGCCTCAGCTGTTTACCCAGCCCTGGCCAAGCCCTGACCCCAGTCAGCCTGGGGCAAGGTGGAGGGTCCTTAGCACCTCCCCCACCCATCCTGCCTGAGACAAATCCAACACTCTGCTCCACTCAGGAAGAACTCTGCCTCCCAGGGACCCCAGACTCCTTCCCGGGGCACCTTGACAGTGATCAGAAGCAGCCCCATGCCAGGGATGGATGTGCACACCTTTCTTCTCAGCTACTCGAGTGGATGAGGCAGGAGGATCACAAGTTCAAAGCCAGCCTGGGCAATTTTGCAAGATACTGTGTCAAAATACAAAATGAAAAGGGCTGCAGGTGTAGCGCAGCGGGAGGGTGCCCGTATGTTCAGTCCCCAGTCCCAGGGGAAAAACAAGAAGAAGCCCTGCAGGGCCCTTTGCTTCAGATGAGCTAGGCGGACAGAGTGCCCTGGGGCCCAGCTCCTGATCTCAGGTGCAGCCCTCCCACATGCACAGGGGCACCCTGAGGACTCGGCCTCAGGAACTACAGGATTTCTGTCTGGCTCTCAGCTTCACCCCCAGACAATCACAATTATCTTCTCCCAATCCCAGAAGACCCCAGTAGGTAAGGAATATCTGCTCCTATTTTACAGAAAGGCAGTGGGTCATAGAGCCTGAGGGAGGAAGTCACATCCATTGCCTCTGTTCCTGGAGATCCTAGGGACAGTAGCAGTGAGAAGAAGAGTTTGCTGGACATTAGGTTCCTGCTCCCAGGTTGGGGGATCCAGGCCCCAGCTCCTCAGCATGAGCCCCCTAAATCCCAAATCACGTCCTAGGAACACCCATGGCTTGTCCGGGGGTGCTTCTGACAGGGGGTGTGAGTTCTCTCCTACCAGCCCCCCACAGGCAAACCATCGGTAGCACTGAAGAGGGAAGAGGGGTCACCCCATATCCTTTCCTACCTGAAGACCCATCGGGCCCCAGACAGAGCATCATGGTCCCCTCCCCCAGGGACACTGGGAGGGCACCAGGACTTTCTGCCCACATCTGTCACTCAGAGGGACCCCAGGGATTCCTTCCCACCTACAAGTGGTTTGAGCACTTCCTACCCAGGTTTACCACACACAGCGCCCTCTGGGGGCATCTCCCCAGACAGGGGCTGCTCCTCTTCTGAGGAGTCTGAGACCCAGAGAATGAGTTCTCGAAGAATGTGGGGACTGACTGAGTCCTGAGCCCAGATCTAGGGTA
Organism: Cuniculus paca; assembly: GCA_004365215.1. NCBI lineage: Eukaryota > Metazoa > Chordata > Mammalia > Rodentia > Cuniculidae > Cuniculus > Cuniculus paca. The sequence continues at coordinate 3,760 of RJWT010054000.1, read as the reverse complement.
GCAGGGCGCCCGCCCCAGAGAGCGGTGGGGCTCACGGAGCCAGCGTGGGCAGCTCATCACTGCAAATAAGAGAGGGACCCCACACACACCCCAAGGCCCTGAGTTCGCAGAGCCCTGAGAGAACCTCTTCTTTCATAGATACGAGGAGTGTGTGGGGCCAGGGGCCACTCAGCTGTATGTCCCCACGGACGCTCCACCGCCCTACTCACTGACCGACTCCTGCCCCACCCTGAGTGGCGCCCTTGGCTCGGGCAACGGCCCCAGCCCCAGTGGACACCAGCAGGAGCCGAGGACCGGGGCCCAGAGTGGCCTCCGCACCGTCTCCATGGACACGCTGCCCACTTACGAGGCCGTGTGTGGCACTGGCTCCCCATCAGGCCTCCTGCCGCTGCCAGGACCGGAACCAGGGCCAAGGAACTCACAGGGCTCAGCCACCCCTACCAGGGCCCCAACTCCATGCCCTGAGAGGATTGTGTGAGTGATCCAACCCACCAGGTCCTGTTGGTCCCTCCAGGCTGAGCCACATCCTTCAGGCACACTTGGGCACACACAGGCACACACAACTCATGCATACACATTTACATGGTCACACACAGACACTGACACGCCCCATGCGCACACACAGACACAGACGTGGCCCACATGAGTGCGGACATGCGCATACACAGGCCCCACACTCACACAAAGCCTACCTGCGAAGGTGTCATTAAAAATGAAGGTCTCTGGGCCTCCCGCCTCCTCCTCCCCGACCTGGTGGTCGTGCTCTGTGGACAGTGCGGAGCAGAAGAGTGACGCAGGAACCGGGCTTTCTCTGCCTTCTCCCCTGTCCTCACCTGGAACACTGGACCCAAACTCCAATTCTGCCTCCAGAAACTGCTTGACCACCTCAGGTCAGTGCCTGCCCTGACCCTTACCCCAGGGCTTGTCCCGCTGGAAGGTAGGGCAGGCCCCAGTGAGATCCTGCTGTGTGCTGTGCCTGTCTCCACTGCAGGGCAGAAGAACCACAATGTCACCGCCCTGCCGAGTACAGGGTGGGAACACGGGGAAATGGGGTGGGGACAGCCCACCAGGCCCCTCCCTAACCCAGAGCCCTCGGGCCGGTGGTGCTAGCAAAGCTATCACAGAAGCCCAGCCCCAGCTACAGGGGGTGGTCAGGGCCCCAGGTGGGCGTGTGGTGGAGGAGACTGGTTACAGTGGTTCCCACATTGGTCCGAGCACTGCCCAGATCAGAGTCTTCAGAGAAGATAGGGCCAGCGCCACTGCCCAGGTGACCTCACCAAAGTGCTGTGTGGGCCCCACTCTAAGGCAGATAAGGGCCCCCGGCAAAGTGCATGCCCAGCCAGCCACAGTGGCCTGAGCCCAGGAGCTGGGGCTGTCAACCTGGGTGGCAGCTACAGCTGGGGATGGTGAATCAGCGCATTCTGGCCTTGACCCTCTGGGGTGTTTGCAGAGAGAACTAAAGGGGATAAGAACGCCATAAACACCATCATACCACCTCCAAAGGACCAGTGTCTCAGCTTTGCTGCCAGGGTCCTCCCACAGCAGGGGATGTGTGGTCAGCCTGGCTGGAGAAAGGCTCAGAGCTCGGCCTGTGAACTCCGGCAATCCCCATCAGAAACCGAGGAGGGAACCACAGCGGCTCCTGAAGGCCCAGGTTGCCAGGGGTGACAGCCAAGCATCTCTGAAGAGTGTCCCCGCCAGCCAGCACTGTTGGCAGGGAGCGGGTAACCGTGGCTCCCTCTCATTCCCCCTTTACCACTCCTCCCCAAAGAGCAAGCTCCCCTTGCTCCCCCTGCCCCCCACATTAAATTTCCTCCAGCGAAGGGCTAAGACAATTCCGCGATCCCTTTCTTCAGCAGAGGGATAGTAAGAATGGTGATCTTGAATTTTATTTTCTGTAGAAATAGCATTTCTTCTGGTGCAGAGCTGAAAGGAATCCACCCAGTGGGTCTGTCGTGTCCTGTGTGTCACATCATGGAGTCCCAGACTCCAGCTGGGGGAGGGACTTTGTTTACAAGCAGTTCTGTCCACCTTTGTGGTGTACTGTTTTCTTAGGCAAAAACATCTGTCTGTTGTACTGTATAGCCTTTAAAATGCACCCCAGGGATGAGACTCTTTCAGGAAACGCATCCTGTACCTGTGACTCTAGAGTGCTGGGGGAAGATAAAAATCCCTGCGTGCTCATCAATGTTTGAGGGAAGGAGCTGAGCAGCTTTTCTTATTCCTGGATTAGGGGCTGAATAAGCAACAATGTATCTTTTCTGTGTTCAAAATAAATATATCAATAAAAATGTAGCAAGAAGTAACACTTTGAAGAGTGCATGGGGGCTCAGTGGGACAGAAACCTGAAAGAGTAAGAAGCCCCAGACAGCAACAATCTGAAAATATGGGTCCCTGTAGCTGGCGTCTGGGCAGGCACATCTCAGGGTTAAGTCACTGAAGTGTGACTTTCCTGTTGGAGTGGCCTGTTGGGTAATGGGAGATGTATAGGAAGAGTTCCTGTTTTGCTTTTGGACCTCGCTGAGGCATGGAATCCTTTCTCTGAGACTTGGCTGGTATAAATGTCACTACAGTGGGCCATCAACTTCAGGACTTAACTCCAGGGACACTGGGGACCACACATTTTACTTTAACAACAGTTGGCTTTCATCACCCCGTTGGCATATACTACCGAGAGACAGGAAATTGTAATTAGACTGAAATGAGTTGTTTACTCCCACTCTAAAAATCCTCCTCTTCCTTTGTGTGCTGTCTGTAAGGCAGTCACCTTGACTGCTGATCGCACCCCAAGTCCCCAGTCCAGCTGTAGGAGTGGAGGACGTCCTGCGTGGCTGCCCGCACTCTGAGCCCACACTGCCACCTGCTGGCTGCTTGCTGCCACTGTCCGTGGGAGCCAGATGCCCTTGAATCTGAGGAATCCCCTTTCTCGCCCACTAGGAAACCCACTGCCCATGGACGTGCATAGCTATAGACAAAATGTGCCGCTTTGGGTAAGGCTTGTCTTTCACTCGGGGTGTTCCATGAGGCTGAACCCATTCAAGCATTCGATTTGCAGGAAGAATCCTATCCTCCCGCCCCTCTTGCTGGGCACAACCTGACGCCTCTGCCTCACTTCTGGGATGTAAAATAACCCCTCTTCTGTTTTCAACACTGCTATGCATGGCTGAGGTGACACCTCCACGCTCCAGGGCTCCTCCTCCTAAAATGAAGGTTGCAGCCTTCATGGTGATGGAATCCAGCCTTGAACTGTCCTAAACAACCCGCACTGACACCTGTTCCAAACACAGGGCCACTAGTGTCCTTGGGATTACTGGGCTCTTGGTCTTTCCTGTGTCCCCATCCATGGCATCCCCTGTGCTGTGGAATGTCCCCAGAAGGCAAGTCCTCTGCACATTCCTACGGAGGCCCCAACCTCCTCTCTCTGCTGGGGGTCTGCAGGGTAAGGACTGAAGAGGATACCCCCTGGTACTGGGCTCAGCCTGGTTCATCAAGGCCCCGAGAAAACAGGAGATGAAGCCACATCACCAGCACATGGGGACAGAGGGCCAAGGCCAGGACCAGACCCTGGGACCAGATGTGGATACAATAGGCTGGTTAGGGAGCTGATCTCAGGTAGTGGGAGGGGAAGCAACCCACTGAGTACATCATCAAGCAGGTTAGCACTGCAGGCCACCATGCCGTATCCCACTGGTGACTCAGAGGCAGGCTCAGTCACGCCTCAAGTCAGCCTTCCCAAGGGTGTGGGAGATAAGCTGTTCCT
>RJWT010053999.1:0-10345 GCA_004365215.1 Cuniculus paca | reverse complement strand
AATGTATAAATCAATACCAATTGACAAGCCATTCTGCTTCTGTACTTCCTGCTTGCTTATACTGTATAAACTCTAGATCACCAGAACTCAGGGCCCAATATTTTGGGAATGATCCTGATCTGTGCCTGCCAACATAAATAAATCTTCCTCCAATCCTAGGTGTCATTTTGGTGTTTCTACTTGCCACAGCATCTGGTGCACCAGTCATGAAGACTAACCATGTTGACCCCTTTGATCACTGGTCGTGGCTCTCATGGAAGGAACAAGGACCTCTCCAGATTCCAGTGAGAAGGTGCACCGTTGAGCTTTCTCAAATCCCCTTGGAGGTATGGAGGAGGATTACTGGCTCCCCACACAAGTGGCTCACATTGGACCTCAAAGGGGTGAGGACATACTGTGTCTGTCTGTCTGCCTGCCTGCCTGGTTCTGGTAAGACCCCCAGAGGTATCCCAGTTTGTCTGTCAGTACTGCTCAGTTTAAGTAGAAGGAGAGATTGATCACCTCGTTAGTCAGGACAAGGGAAGGGGATTGGAATGTTTTAAACTCTGAGTGCCTACTGAATGAATGTGAGTGAAATGGACAGCATAGACCAAAGGCTGCCCTATAGGTGCACCGACAGAAACACTGGTCACAGTGGCTGACTGGGCCCTCACCTGCGGTTCCATGCATTGACATATGGCATAAAGGAGGCTTCGCACCCTCCTTACCTAAGTCATGCCTAAGTCCCCATGAGTGGCATGGCTGGGCAGGAATCTGAATGGTCTCTTTCTGAGGGACACCCAGCTTTCGTCTGTCATTCAAGAGTACACAGCACACCCAAAGGAAGTCAGAGATGGGACTCAATTAGTCAAAACCCACAGTTGCTGACTGCAGGAAAAAAGTGCTTTTACAGAGTTAAAAATGAAACCCAAAGGCTCCCGGGGTTTCAAAGAGAAAAAAGGAGGAGAGTCTGTTTTTCCTGAGAATTCTGCCTTCGCAAACTTGCCAGCAGCAAAACTGATGCCAACAACGATAGCTTCATTCTGCACTCCAGATTCATCTATTTCCAGCCAATTTAGCTGGTTCTCAGACTATCTCAATGCCTTGGACCATTTTCTCAATAGCAAAGCACTCACAGAAGTTGACTTACTCATGATGCAAATACTCAATTAATTAGCTTTATTGTGATCATTATTATTGATTAAAGTCCCAGAAATAAAGAAAGCACATGACACCATTTCTTTTAGCTTGCTGTGCCTACCTCACTCTCTAGTGGCCCACAGGGACAATGTTTCCGGTGCAAGTTTGCTTACACTGAAACCACAATGGCATTGGTGTAGTGCCCTTAACAATGGTCACCCAAAGGTACACGCTCCTAACCCTCAAAAAACTATGCGTCATGAAGAGTTTTCAGATGGGAGTGTCTGGGATTATATGAATGGACTTTGAATCCTGCCACAAATGTCTTTGTAGGACAATGAGAGGTGCATTAGGGACATTAGGTGATGTGAAGATACAGAGAGAAGGGAGTTTTCTGATCAGAAACCAAGAGATCCCTGCAACCCACAAAAGCTAGAAGACATACAAAGGAGTCTCCCCTTCACCTTCTGGAGGAAGCACAGCCTTGCCTTGATTTTGGACTTTTGGCCTCCAGAAAGGTAAAAGAATGTATTTTTGTTGTTTTAATTCACTGTTTTCTGGTAATGTCACAGGTTCTCACAGGAAGTAAATACAATTCATTTATTTAAAACATGGGCATGAGTATACCAACAAACTAATCACTAATAGCTAAAAAGTTAAACATTTTACAGAGTAAATTATTTTTCCATTGCTTAAAGACTCTGACCTTCATGAAAAAAACAGACTGATAACACACTAGCAATACATTTTAAGAAATTAAAAAAGGAATTATTCTTTCAAATAAAATGTAGAAAGTTTCAAAGAAAAGTTTTCCTATTCTAACAAAGAGAAAAAGCCAGATAAACCTGAAATTATTATTAAATAGCCATCTGGAATTTAAAAAGTCTTTTTTTTTTTCTGTGCTTCACTGACTTACACTATTCTTACATCTTCAGGAAACCAAAGAATTTCCACTAACACTGGGGCTGGGGAGAGTGATCCAGAGTGGGTATTGTGCTCCCATCCTCCAAGCCCTGGAGCTATGTATGGTCCCTCATGTCTGGCAGCACCTGGTTTTATCAGGAAGAAACTGTCTGCTATCTCTGAAAGAACCAGGAGGGAGAAATGAGTTCTTGGGTTATCACAGTTTGTCATTCGAAATTAACAATATGTTCAAAGGGGTTTTAAAAAGAGAACCTAAAATTTAGAATTCTATACCTATCAAATACACCTGCCAAAAATTAAAGTGGTATAAAGGCATTTCTTGGAAAATTTGAACAGAAATGTTAAGAAATGTTCAAAAAAATTCTTAGAAGCAAAAATAGAGGATAGAAACAAGAAGCCAGTTTGCCCTTCTCATGAGCCAGCAGCAGCTATGTGGGGACCAGGAAGAGAAACAAGAAGCCAATTTGCCCTTCCCATGAGCCAGTCAGCCTGCAGGCTGGGAGACAAGATCACCCTCCAACCCCCTCAGAAGCAACCAGTTGTTTCTGAAGAACACAGGCTGAGTTGATAGCAACTGAGACACAAAAACAACTTTTCTTGTATTGTTTGATTGACTTTGCAGGCCTAATGCCAGTAGTTTGAGCATCTATTTAGAGGCTAATGATATGCAATATAGCAACAGTGGGGGATTTCCTTGTCTTGTTTTTGAAATGCAATATTGTTATCACTGTTTTATTCTTTTATTGTTTTGTTTTAGTCTATGTTCTGTTTTGTTTGAGTTTGTTGTGTCTAATGGTATGGACACCAGTTTTAAAGATAGCAGGAGGCATTGTGGTGGTCACTGTTGATTTCCTGTCATCTTGTTTTGAGGTCCTGTGTTGCTTTCACTGTTTTGTTTTGATTGGCTTTGTTCTGCTTTATTTTGTTAGGTTTTATTCTCTTTAAAATAATTTTTTTTAATTTCTAAAAAATAGATGATAGCAAATGCAAACTTAGGCCTACACAAAGAAACAAAGAATGAAAAAAAGGAAAAATTAAAGTAAATATAAAATATATTACTTTTAATCACTAAAAGATAGCTATCACAAAATAATTACAGCACATTATAGAGTTTAAACACATAAAAGGGAAATGTAAAACAGTAACAGTGGAAAAAAAGGAGAGGGAACAGCTATTGTAAGGTTCTTACACATAAAGTGATAGTATATGAACATATACTCTGATAAGCAAAGTATATTGTAACTCCATGAAAAGAAAAATCACAGCAGATGCTTTGTAAAAACAATGAGGAAAACTTTACTCAAGACTATTACAACAGAAGACAGTGATGTTTCCAACTCTATTTAAACAGCAGGCAGGAAGAATTTTGGATGCTGGGTTGAGCCATGGCCAAGTAATGGAGGACATCAGGGGTAGGCTGGTCACTCTCAGTTGTGAAAGTCAGGTTTAGATCCTCCTACACATACTGGGAGGGAGCAGCTCTGTTTCTTGATTATACTTCATTTTTAAAAATTCAGTATTATTTGATTTTTTAAATGTTTTATTAGTATAAATTTGTGGTACATAATAAATACATTCATTGCAGGGGATTAGTACATATGCACAAGAATCGCTGAGAAAGATTTACATGGCAAAGAGGCAGAGAAACTTTCCAGTCACAAGTTTTCTGAAAGAAATGCTCAGGAATCTAAATTCAGGAACACAATTAAATTTAATCAATTTAGGGCAAGTTTAAGGCTCTCTTGTCCAAAACTTGCAGCCTATAAAAAGAAGTAAAAATAAATTAATTTTCAATATGAGGTCAATATTAGAAAATAAATCATAATAATAATTCAAAAGCAAACAAAAGCAAGAGAAAAGGAACAAAGAAAAGGTAAGACAGAAAACGTTTAGCAAGATGGTAGATTTAAACCCAAGTGTATCAATGTAATGTAAATGGCTTGTACATCCACATGAAAAGACAGAGGTTGTCTGATTATATTAAAAAGCAAGGCCAAACCCACATTAAATACAAAGGCATAGATGAGTTAGGAGATTTAAAAAATTAAATAGCAGGATGAAAATATACAATCAAAAGAAATCTAGAGTGACTATATTAATTCTAAACAAAGAAACATTAGAAGAAGGAATATTACTGAGAATAAAGGAAACACTACAAAATAACAAAGAGATCAATTCACCATGATGACATAATCATTAACATGTGTATACCAAGAAATAGTGTCAAAATCTATGAAGAGATATGATATAGTAGTGTCTCCTCAGAGGCACTAGCACCATTCAGGAACTTTCTAGAATTGCAGCCTCAGGTCACCCCTGACTTTATGATGAAGGTCAGATCAATTAAAAATCTGCACTTATAACAAATCCCCATATGATCCCCTTGCATGCTAAAATTTTAAGGATGCTATTATAGTACATTATGTTACATCTCTAATATAGAACAAGCACTCTGGTGGCATGTTTATGTACTAGCTTAGAGAAACTGTCAGTTATATTGTTTCACAAGGCAATGGAATTCAGCAATGATATCTGACAATAAAGATTTGAAAACCAGGAAAATTCATAAAAGAGACTGTTGAGGAGTCTGGAATACTGAGGCATTCCAGTTTGGCTGTTCTTTCTAAAAAGTAGTTTTACTACCTCCCCTCTCTTTATTTATATAATTGCTCTAAGGTTTTAACCCTAAATTGATGTCTTCCAATTATTGTATTGATGAGTATTTTAATAGTGCTAACTGGTCTATCCATTAAAGTGGTTCTCAACGCTGGTATTTAAACAGGATGCACTGGGCCCTGTCCCCAGGTATTTTGACTTAATTAGATTGCAGTGGATCTCAACTAGCAATATGTTAAAATCTCTCCAAAGGATTCTAATGTACAGCCAGAATTAAGAGTCATTATTTTTTTAAATTAAGTTTTATAATAAAATAAGTAGCTTTGATTGCAACCTAATCTCTATTATTTGTTTTACATCTCCCTTTTATTACCTCCTACTGATGGTCACTGGTTTGTAAATAAAATAACAATTGATTTTGCTAGTGTAAAAGAGCTCAAAAGGAAAAGCAATATCATTTGATGACCTATGATGTGAAAAGCATCAGACATTAGTGTTGAATGGCATATGATTATATATACTTAGTGTATTTATACACATCATCCTGACAGAAATTTATAGACTTACGAATGCAGTGCCATCAACATAATAAAGACAACAGAAAAAAATAGAAGGACCCTATCTACTTATTGTCATCCACACTGGGTGCTGTAACCAAGCACCATGACTGGTTGGCTTAGACAAACTAACATTTATTTCTCAAGCTCTGTAGCCTGGGAAATCCAAGATCAGGATGCCAGCAGTTTTGCTGTCTGGTGAGGGTTCACTTTCTGTCTCATGGTGTTCAACTTCTCTCTGTATCCTCATGCAGTAGAAAAGACAAGGGCTCTCTTCTAATCCTCTTTGATGAACTCAGTAATCTGTTTCATGTAGGTTCTGCCTTCATGACCTAATCACCTTCCAAAAACTTCATCTCTAGACCCCATCACATGGGAAACTAGGTTTTAATGTATGAATGCTGGGTGGACACAACATTCTGGCTACAGCACTACTGGTCATCAGGGTTGTTCCCTCTAAAGATGCATCACCATAGCTGATGATGATGGCCCACGCTGTCTCCACCACACACACTGACCTGTAATGGGTAGGGGGAAAGGAACTCACCCTGGCTGAGCACTCCTTCATCCTAAACCTTTTCAACTGTTTGATTCTATTGTTCATTACAACTACTTCACAAAGATGGTGCAGTGTACCCCATTTTTGCCAACAAGGAAACAATGCTTTAGAAACAATAATCAACTTTCCCACATTTACCCATATAGAGAGTGACAGATTGAAAGCTAAATGAGTCTGTAGGCTCTAAATGTTCCTCTTTCTTGGGTTGCCCTACTACCTCCCGGTATCACAGTAGTCAAAAAAATAGTTGATCAGAAATGTCTCTGAGAAAAGGAGGAAGTTTATCCATGTGAGATACTCCAGAGCCTTTTCCTGTGGACTCCACAGCTAGAAATTCCTAGATTTTGGCACCAGGGACCAGTTTTGTAGAAAACAACTTTTTCACCAATCAAGGGTGGGAAATGAGAAGGTTTCAGGATGACTGAAGCACATTACACATATTTTCAGTCAAACCTCTCTGCTAAAGTGAGTCTGTATTTCCAGCTGCTCCCCAGTGTGAGCATCACTGCCTCAGCTCCACCTCATTTCATGCATCAGATTCTCATAAGGAGCACACAACATAGATCTCTCACTTGTGCAGTTCACAGTAGGGTTTGCACTCCTATGAGAAGCTAATGCTGCCACTGATCTGGCAGGAAGTGGAACTCAGGTGGTAATGCTGGTGGTAATGGGGAACAGCTGCAAATGGAGATGAAGTTTCACTTGCTCTTCCTGCTACTCATATCCCACTGTGTGGCCAGTTTCTAACCAACCACAGACTGGTATGGGGGATGGGAACTCCCTCTGGTGCTAGATGACAGAAACCACTGTCAGGTGACTTGAGCTGGTCAAGTAGATAACAGACATAGGAAAAAGAACCCCTAACAGAGCAGTAAGGGCTTCAAATGAGAATGTGAAAGGAGTGTATTGGCACCTTAACCTAGAACTCTAAATGTCTTTTACCTACAGACATTTAGTTACAGAGCAGGCTCTGTATGTATGATTAGTGTCATGATTACATACAAAAGTGCTCATAGCTAACAGAATCTTTAATGAACACACTGGGAACCTAAATAATGAGACTAAATAGAGTGACTCATTAGGTAAGGGGATTCCTGGTTGACAGCTATTGTTCTGGGGGTACCACTGAGTTTTGGCATTGCTACACTTTTCATTTATAGCAAAATATTATCAATAACTGTTCAATAAGGACAAAATGGATTTGATCTTCAACTTCAATGGTGGTTTCAAGTGAAAGATGCTTTGTTCCTTAAAAAATGTGGGTTAAATTTACAAGACAACCTATAATACTGAATCAACCTCCCTCCCAATATTGCAAATATGCTTCTGTGAAATTTCTGTTTTCTGAAGTACAAAGGAAGAGTCTAGGCTGGTAAGATATAGTAAGCCAAGTCCAATCTTAAATTCATCTTTTCCAAGAGATTCTTATCTTAATAACGCTAGCACTTTGACCATGGCAGAACCCAGAAGGGAACCCGGGATGCAACTGAAAATGGAAAGGAGGCAAAGGACAAGGTCTTTATGCAACCACTAAATGTGAGGATTTCAGAGTTTGGCAAAGGTTTGCCCCAGTACGCATAATCCTGCAAACTGCCCTGGTACTTACCTGCAAACCTGCACATCCTCTAATCCTGAATCTTACAATAGACTGCTCTCCCACAGGAGGAATCCATGGACTGTACTCCAGTATAATTTGGTGGACTTCAATTCACAAAGTAGCAAATGCGCACTGTAGACTACATACAATCCTCCAGTGCAATACATATCCCATTAGATACATTGCTATAAATTTGAAGAAGTTGGCATGAAATTACATTGCCAAGGTCTACTTAATTGCCAATTATGTCCCCCAGTCTTCTTACATTCACCTAAAACCACTTCCTCATATATTATAGCATAGGGATTTAATATTCCCTATAATAAGCCAGTTAATTTGTGTCCACATACAAAGTCACTGATTTTAGAACATATTTTGTATCATCATAATTATGTTTATATCTAAATGCAAACACATCAGTGCTAACAGAAATCAAAATAAGTAATTTTGTTTATGGAATAAGTACAATTTGTTATAATCCTCTGAAAGTTAATTAGAACCAAAATGAAGTCACTTGCATCAACCTCAACAACAATAACAAAGCTGAGAGTTTATGAGAAAAGGGTTCTCAGGCTCTGGATTTGGCTCAGTAGCCTAAGGGCTTGCCTGACAAGTGCGAGGTCGTGAGTTCAATCTCCAGTGCTGCAAAAAAAAAAATAGGGTTCTCATTTCTAGTTGCTTGATAGTAACTATCACACAAAGGTCTAATAGAACCTTAGCATTTGATCTATCCAACCTAACCTTACACAAAGCTTCTGCAAATCCATCTGCCCAACAACTCTGTTCAGTCTCAGACTGACACCAAGCTCATTATTAATCATTGGGAACAAAGGTTATTGTTTCAAAATACCTTAGGTAACCCATCTCATTTTTGTCTTTAAAACTCGATGCTGCCTCAAAGTCTTTCAATACAACATGCTCACAGTTCACAAAGGTACATACAGAACCTCTCCCTGGTTGTTTTTAGACTGACAGTTCTTACTTCTAGCATCAATTTAGAAAAGTTCTTTTACTGTTCTACACTCAGTCCAAATTTCAATGAATTATCCATACTCATATGGTATCAATTATGGGTTAAACAGTATATTCTTTTTTTTTTCACACAAGACTTGTTTGGCATATAGTCCAAGAGAAATATGTTAGAAAAAAATGACCAATAAAAATAAATCGAAGCAGACTAAACAAAAATAGAAATGTACATTAATTATTTTCTCTAGATAATGCTCAATATTTCTAAGCAAAATATCTAGAATATTTTTTGTTTTCCAAGAATATGATTCAACTTACAGGGGTCATCTTTTAAAAGTCCCTCATTTATATCATCTAAATCTTTAGTATTAGTGGTATAATGTTTCACAGGACATAAAATATGAACAATAGCAATTTCTTATGTTCCTGAAACACCAAAAGTATTTTCACTGTTTATTCAACTAGCAAAACGTTTCAGTGATATGTGCAAATACTTTTCAAGCGGTAAAACATTAAGATGGTTTATAAGGTGTTTTTCTAAGGTCCTTTGGGATTTGCTTAAAGTATTTGCATAAATAAATTATAAATGGATACATCACAGCTGACTGCACTGAGCAAAGTGAGGCTCGGGAGTGAATTTTCAACTATGCTTGACTGAAAGGAGGTGTGTGCAGTATCAGCTACAAGCTCAGGTTTTCATGCATCATCCTTCACTGGTCTCTCTATTCTGCAACTTTCCAGGTAGTCTCCTCAGTGTCCTTCATCACATTTAATCTTCCTCCCTTCTCAATCATTCAGAATGAACACTGTATGTGGCCTTATTAAAACCAACTCCTGTACAAAGTATTGGAGAAAATTTAATTGGCTTTCCAGGAAAGTTTGCTTCTGATCACATTTGATATGAATGTTTTTCCTATTAACCTAAGCTAAGAAATAAATGAGGAAAGGTATTATGGTAATCATAAAACATTACTAGAACAGTCCATAGCACCATGCTGCACAATATGTATTGACTCTACCCACAAGACACACAGCAAGGAGCAATAATGTATTGCCCAATGAAAAATACACTTTGGCATGCAAATTAAAGAGAGGACAAGGCTCCCAATCTTGGCTTTACACTCACCAACATAAACTCCAACTTAGAAACAATTAAGCATGCCTATAAATCTAGAGCCTTGGAAAACTAAATGGAGTCCTAAATCAGAGAAGGCACAAAGACAGCATAGAAAACGTATTCATTAACAAAATTTGCAATGGTTTTCTGGGTGTTTCTAACAAGGAGAAGCAGATAGAATTTTTATAAGACCCCAGACTAAATCCTTCAAGAAATTAAAATCATCTTGGTTCATAGTAGTGTCATTTCATAGTGAATTTTTAAAATCCAGAGAGTAAAGAATGCATTTTAAAATGCTTATTTCAGGAGTTTTGAGCTTAATTCATTGCTTTGTTCTGCCTGGGTTATGGTTACTAAGCAAATTCTAATAGTGGATAAGGGAAAGGAACTTGAAATTGAACCTCAGTCACTACCACACCCCATTCAGGATACTTCTTTCCACCCTTACTAGTCCCTTCTTTCCTCCTAGTCTTTGTGTTTTCATTTTTTTTTCTGAAAATCATGCAAGTTACTTAACTATAAAATTTGTGATTGTCTCATCATGTCTCTTGATATTGTGTTCATTACCATGAGACTGTTCCACTGAAAACAGCCTTAAATGCTCCTTCCTCATTCCGATGACTTAGAAGCCCAATTCCCATCAGCCTCTACCCTGTATCATCTGCTGTCATACCAAGGTGCTGTGACATGTCATTGAGAAAGCACCCTCCTTGTCACTACTCCAGGCCAGGTTTTCCTGTCACTCTTCTTGCAAACCTAGTCAGTGCTCCCTGTCTCCCTTAAGGGAACAAAAAGCAGGGTCCCAAGACATGTGGGCCTGAGATGCCTCCCCTTTGTCTCCAGGTTTAAATTTAGAGGTCACCTCCTCAAAGCTGTCTTTCCTTATG
>RJWT010053998.1:0-10350 GCA_004365215.1 Cuniculus paca | reverse complement strand
GTGTAGGCATTGTGGAAAACAGTATGCAAGTTTCTGAAAAATATTAAGAATAGAACTGCCATATGACCCCAAAATCCTTCTTCTGAGCATACACACAAAGACATGACATCAGTACCTTGTAGAGATACCTGCTCTCTCATGTTCATTGCAGTGCTACTCACGATAGCCAAGATATGGAAACAGTCTACTTGTACATCCAAAAAAATCCTTGCCACATTCTATGAACTGCCTGACTCTAAAGAACATTATGTTAAGTGAAATAAACCACACAGAAAGAAAAAAATATAACCTCTCTCAGTTGCATGTGTAATTTTAAAAGTTCAATATATAGAAACAGAGCAGAAGAATACTTAACAGGAACAAGCAGAGAAAGGAAATAGAGATATACAGGTCCAAGAGGAAAATTTTGCTCTTTTATAGAACGAATAAATATTGATAACAAATTACTGAAATTAATAATTTTGTATTACGTACTGCAGTTTTGCTAAAAGGTAGATTTTAGGTATTGCCATAATATATATATGCACGAAAAGGTATGGAAGGTAATCAATATGTTCATTTACTTACCTTCACTAATCATTTCATTATGTATACATATATCAAGGATCCTACTGTATGCCTTAAAATCTTAAAGATCAGTAGAGGGGAGATTAAAATGCAGTGAGTCATAAATTTATTTTTATAATCACATGCAAGTTCTTTGCATATGCCTGCCAGTTTCAATTAGACTATAATACACTTAATGATAAGAAGCATATATTTTACATTTTAGTTTTATGTTGCTGTTTTTTGATAGGATTGGAATTAATATATCATGTTATGAAAAAATTATTTGTCCTGTTCTCTCAGTTACTTACTATATGAGTTCTTTCTAGTAGGATGCTAGAAGTAATGTCGCTGCCTTTAATTCGATACAAGCTAGCTATGAACTAGGACTCTGAAATAAAACACAAAGGAGTTTACATTCCAGTTGTTTAATTTAGTACAGTTTAACTTTATCCACTCTTGAGCAGAGTGTCCTCAGGCCTAGAAGTTGTTCTGAATGCTTACTTCCATGGATTTCTTCCTAGGACTCAATTTAATAATAGCTATGAAGCATTTTGCAGTGTTTCATTACCTTAATACATACATACCGCAACCAACACACGCACACAATTTCGGGTATTTTTAAAATTTACAAAGAGAATTATGAGAAATATGTTAAATATATGTCAATCGCCAGCAGAAAAAGCATTCAGCATGTGACAATATGAGATTCATGGAACACTCACAGTAAATAGCATGTGAAACACAAAGAGGAAACTCGAAAGGAAGAAAAATGGAAGGAAGGACTGGAAAGGAAAAAGAGGAAAATTGAAAAAGGTTTGTAATCACATTTCAGAGATGTGAAAAATGTCAATTTTACACAGAAATCCTATCTTATTTTCACTTTGCTTATGTTTAACTTATTTCCCCTTATCACCTTTTGCACATTTACTGCTTAATATATTTCAATTAAGAGTATTCCTTTGTCATTGTGACATTTTAAGAAACAGCAGTTTGATGGAAGGTCAAAGTTGAAAAAGAAGTGAGAAAATCATATTCAAAAGGAAGAATTAAAATGTACAGTTAGGAAAACCTGAATTTTAGGATATTCAGACATCATGGGTCTAGAAATCCATGTACCGCACAGCTACAAAACAGATATTTTATATGCAAAGTCAAATGCTTGGAGTAGTGGTGAGATATAGGTTTAGATGTTGCATGACTTGTTTTTTCAATTAGGCCTTTAGGCTAAACTTGTGAACTTTCTAAACTCTGCTTTCTCCATATGTAAAATTAGAGTTGTGTTGTAGTTTCATAATTTCCAAAACTGTCCTTGTGGATCTAGGTGAGTTTCCCTTTATTGACTGCCAGATATCTGTCCCTCCATTATGCCTCATGTTTTCAGAGCCTTTACATGATAGTCTCAATAAATTAATATATTTCTTCCTCTTGTTATGTTTACATTTCAAATCAGGATTACTGTGTATGTTTACAACAGGTAACAACTCCCCATCCTATAGCCTAGGAAATATGGGAAAGAGTAATACAAAAGTACAGGACATATTCTAAGTATTTTCAACACCTTTGGTTTGTCAGCCTAAATATTAGAAATATAACAAGTAGAATGTGAAAGTACATTCTGGAAGAACAGCCAGCTAGATTGAGAGAAATGTTATTACCAGTACATACAGAAACAAAGGAAATTTATCAATGAAGAGCTGTGAGGATTGTTAGGGGATCATATCACTAAAGGACATATCCTGATTTCTAACAGTAATATTTTAGCCCACATAAAGGAAGCATTTAAAGTCTCTCTCTCTCTCTTTCTCTCTCTCTCTTTCTCTCTCTGTGTGTTGGTAGCACCTAGCTTAACTGAATTTAGATACACAGAAACATACACATATGCCTAGGAACTCAACCAAATGTTCCTAGCCCGACAGCTCATTCTGAAAACAGATTAAACAGTTAATGGCTATCATGAAAAGTACAATAAAATATGATTCTTCTCTTCAAGGTTTCTATTATTACTTACTCACAACTTACAGAATTCTTACTGAGCAAATGACCCTGGCAGTTAGTTTCCTCTACTCAGTTTCTCTCTCATGATCTACTTTCATAAAATCTGCTTCAAGTCAATATTCTCCATGCTCACATAAACGGCTCTTAATTTTCAAATAACTGTTCTAAACTTTATTCATTTTCTCACCATAAGTTGTGACTCTAGAAATATCCAAGTTTCAACTCCTGATTTGTCAGTTTCATGCTAGGAAATTACGGGGAAGATGTGTAATTATTTTAAACACTCTGAATATTCTTTTATAAATCAAAGATACTGTATGTAAAATTTCATCATAGAGCATAATGCATACTAGACATAATTTTTACTGGATCAATTATAAAGATACAGGTAGTACCTCATCTGGTTTCTCATGTCACTATATGACAGACAATACTCTTGGTCTTTT
This sequence comes from Cuniculus paca, assembly GCA_004365215.1. NCBI lineage: Eukaryota > Metazoa > Chordata > Mammalia > Rodentia > Cuniculidae > Cuniculus > Cuniculus paca. Next base: position 7,360 of record RJWT010053998.1, on the reverse strand, counting down.
TTTTTTATGTATTGGAATATGGTAGTGAGATAAAATCCTACTAGGTTATCATTGTTTTAAACTGAAAAACATGAAGTTTATGTATTTTGACTCTGTATAGTTGTGTACCCCTTCAATGTTTTATATATTACATACGCAGCTCAACTTCTGAAATTAAGAATCACAAATCTATGACCATGAATGCATTCTCTAGTTTCCCTGTTTATAAACGCCCATAGGAAAACAGTGGTTTTCTACATCTCATGTGTGAAATGAAGAAAGCTACAATGTTAAAAAGAAATTTTCAGGGCCAGAAAGATAATGCATAAGCGTTCATCGTATCATTCTTTTCCACCCAAAAGTCACTTGCTTTCTTGTTGAACTGGTATTTAACACAAATTAGTGTTTGGTATTAAATGCATAGCCTTTTTTAGGGTAGTCTTTACATAGATACTCAGCACCTTCTCATCTTCTTCATAATAAAAGCAAATTTAATAGTGTGTGAATGATACGCACTGGCATTTGGAAAATTTTCTAAACACCAATTTGATTTACAAAATTTTTTATTTATACAGAAACCACTGAGTCCAGCAAAATACAAACTGTTACTAATATAAAGTGGATTTGACCATGTAAGGTGAAAATGAAACCAACCAAAGATGTACTAATTAATGTTACCTGGATAGAGTGCCTCTTAGTCTGAAATGAGAGCAGGATATCATTTCTGAGAAAAGATCAAGTAACCTTTTGATTAAGGATAAAAGTGTTATTTTCATATCAGTTCAATTTTATAATTCTAGTAAAGACTATCAAGTGTTACTCATGGTATTTTTAAATCTATTTAATAGTCCCAATGCTGTTCTATATTAGTGCCATAGTTTTATTAGGAATTGAAGTGAGGCTCAGAGGAGTAAAATTTCCAGTGACTTACTTCACAGAACTTTTTGGCTTCACTTTATTACCACTTATATATTTTGGCCAAATTATACTACAAGGCTCTTAGCAGATGCCAAGTCTTCTTACAAAGACCCTGTGTTTATATTTACTATGCTGTAATTCACAGTGTCTAAACAGTTGAAGTACCCTTGTGGTTTGAGCAACAGTGTGAAAATTCCTAAGTTCTTTGAGAAAGTAATTGATTTTATTATACTTTAAAACAGTATTTGGATATAGACATTATTGTACACTTATTTTAAGATAATTTTAAACTAGATTCACAATGCCTTATCCACGTATCCCATTCCACAAAATTCTAAAATCTGAAGGGGTTTGTTTTGTAAGTTTAATTCCAAATCTTATTTAACAGCTAAATATGATTCAAATGGAAGTGAATCTATGTATAGTCTCAATTTTTCCACTTAATTAAAATATTGATGATTTCTTGCAAATATATTAATGTAATTGGGAAACATTTCCTTAAGTCTTGCTGAGAATTACGTAAGAGGTATACATAGCATATTAAAACAATTTAGTGTAGTATAATATATATAAGAATAATACACAACTAGAGCTACCACAGTTAAATACCACCGACTCAATGATTCAAACAAAACTTTACTTTCTCACTGTTCTGGAGACTATGAGTCTAGGACAGAGATATTGGCAGAATTAGTTTCTTCCAAGATCCCTTGATGCATAGATTCCCACGTTTCCTCATGTCCTGATATGTTCCTTCCTCTGTGCATGTGTGTTTCTGATATCTGTGTGACCTTATCTCCTCTACTTATAAGGTCCTCAGTCTTGAAGAATTGAGACCTACTTTAATAGGCATATTTTAGCTTAATGATCTATTTTATGAAGCTTCTTTAGTTGTTTCATTTATAAATACAGTAACATCCTGAAGTACAAGAGTCCTCTATGACTATGGGGTACCCACACTGAAGTAATTTAAGATGTAGTTTTAAATTTCAACATGGACCTTTTGAAGGAAAATAACTTACCACATAACAACATGTAAGTGTTGGTGACATTTTCACACACACATGCATGCACTCACATACACACACATGCACAAACTAGCAAAACCATGCAAGGCCCTTGTGTCACCTTCTAGTCCCTACATCTGAATCATCAAGGCTAAGCTATACTGAATTCTATTATCATAGATTAAACTTTTTTCTGTTTATAATCTATATTAATGAAACAATATATTATATATTCTTTTTAAAAAACAAAACAGAAAAAAGGATAGAAATAATACAGAATTTCAAACAAAAAAACAAAACAACAGTAAGAAATCAACACTAGTTAACACATTCCGTATTGTTATCTTAGAAGTTGTTGAGGTTACAAGATCTAGGCATAAAAAATGATCAAATAATCAAACAATGACAGCACAAACTGTTCATTTTGATGAATTAACAGAGATTAGTAGTATAGTTATCTTGTACATATATACATACATACAGTTATATGTGTCAACCTACATACATATAATTTTTTCCTTTCTTCCATTTCTTCTTTCCCCTATCCCAGTTGTTCTTTCCTTTACAGCACTTTCTTTCCCTTTCATTATTACAGTATCTTTTGTACATTTTGGATCTTATTACTCTTTCAGTTTAATTATTATTATTATTTTTTACAGTAGGGAGACAATACAATATTTACAAATGTAAGTTGGATTTATTTCACTTATGAGTGTATTCTCAAGTTGCCTCCATTTACTATAAAAGCCTCAAGACTTTTTTATAGCTGAGTAATATTCCATTGTATAAAAATACCACATCTTCTTTATCCATTCTGCGGTTGATGGGCATTTGGGTTGTTTCCAAGTTTTAGTTTGCCTTATTTCAGTTTTACCTATGACTTACAGTTTTATATAGTCCACTAAAATTATTTATAAATTCAATGTTCTGATATATCATTTTATATATCTAATTTTAAAGTCAATTTTGGAAGTTTTCAGTTTTAAGATATTGCAAATTACTCTGTAATTAACTTTCTTTTACATGCGTTTTAAAGAGCATTGGCACATCTTAGAACTATTGGTCATAGTGTATGTATAACCTGCTTAGTAAATGTGCTATATTGTGCTTGCAAGTGGCTAGTCTATTTGAAAAATATTAGTTTTATTGTTCTTCTTTAAAAAGAATTAGACTTCCTAGTCTTCCACGTGTTCACTAAAAGACAGAATTTTCTGTTTTTTTCTTTCATTTTAGTCATTCTTGTAATAATATAAGTAGTGCTACATAATAAATTCAGTTGGCTTCTGCCTTATGATGAAAGGTTTTTAAACAACTTTTGTGTATTTGTAGGAAATTTGAATATCCTATTCCTGTAGTGTTCATTCAAGAACTGTCCATTTATCTTTGGGATTATCTGTTTCTCTATTGTTTGCTAGTTTTTATATATTGAGATCTAAGTCCCACATATATTTATTGTAAATATCTTTCATCACTCTGTGAATTCCTTTTGAGTCCTGTTTGTTGAACAGTGTCATTCTGCTGATTCCCAGCCTATATTGTTACTTGTTACCACTGTTCTTATCCTATTTTAAACTTACTAATGAAAGACAACCTAATCTCATAAATCAGTGAATGTAATATTCTAATTTGATTCATGTGTGATCCATTGTAATACCTCTCAAAATCTCAACTGGCTGTTTTGTGAAAAATGGATAAGCTAATCATAAAATTCATATGAAATTATAAGAAGAGAAAAACAGTTAACATAAATTCACCAAAAAAAGGCATTTGAAGTACCCACACAGCCTTACCTCCAAATGTCCTATAGTATTACAGCAAACAAAACAGTGTGGTAGTGGTAGAAAGACAGACATTTTGATTAATACAGTAGAACTGATGGTCACTGGAAATCTTAATTTTTGTAGGCCAATGATTTTTTTATTTTAAAAAGAAAAATAGAAAAAAGGATAGAAATGATACAGAATTTCAAAACAATAGTAAGAAATTAACACTAGTTAACAATGACTTTTTACTAAGCCATCAAGATAAAGATGACCTGATTAGTCATTTCAATAACTGGTGCTAAGTAAATTGATATACACATGAAAATAATAAATTTAGACCATACCTAATATCACAAAAAATCATTAAAAATGTGAATCACAGACCTAAAATTCAGTGATAAATCTGTGAGATTCTTAGAAGTAAACAGGAATTATAACACATGATTTCTTAAGCATGATGCCCCAAGCGTAAGTAATTTTTAAAAAAATTCAAAAGAGAAAGCAGATTTCATCAAAATTAAAATGCTTTGTACTTCAAAGACTATCATAAAGAAAACGAAATGACCACCCTTATAAGGGAGAAAATATGTGTAAATCAAACTTCCATAAAGGAGTTGCATCCAGAATGTACAAAAGCTCTTATAACTCAATAATAAATGAAAAATAACTCACTTTAAAATGAATGAAGCATTTGAGTAGATATTTCTTCAAAGAAGAGCTCTGAATAGATAATAAGCACAAGAAAACAAGTTGAATTATCCCATTAGAGAAATGCAAATGAAAACCACAATTTTATACTACTTAACATCCAGTAGAATGTCTGTAATTACAGAGAAAGACAGCAACAAGGATTTGTAGGGATGTGAAGAAATTAAAAACATCATACATTGTTGATGGGAATATAAAATTATATAGCCACTTTATAAAAAGTTGGACAAGTCTTCAACATTAAGCAGAATTAAAATGTGATACATCTACTCTACTCAATAGAAACCCAAAAGAAAGAAAACATACCTTCACACAGAAACTTGTGAATGTTGATAGCAATGTAATTCCTGAGAGACAAAAAGTGGTATATTCATACAATAGGATATCATTTGCCAAGAAAAATCTTGATGAAGTAGTGAATTTCTGAGATATGCTACAAAGAATAATCTGAAAAACAATATGCTACCTGGGAAAAAGTCACAAAAAAGTACATATTATATAATTCAAATTGGGCAGATCTATAGAGAAAGAAAGTAAGTGCTGTAGAAAGAAAATAGATATAATAAATCTATAGCAGACAGAAAGTAAGCATCCACTGTTGCCCAGATCTGATATAGGGGTGAGTTAATATGGGCAGGATGAGGAGTGAATGCTGCAGTATACAAATTTTCTTTTGATGTGATGAAAATGTTCTAAGATTAGATTAAGATGGTTGTCCATATTTCTGTAAATATACTAAATTTTTTTTATTCTAAAGAGAACAAAACAAAACAAAACAAAGTTAAACACAACAAAGTGGATCAGAACAAAACATGCAAGCCATACAGGTCTTCAAAACATAATGACAGGAAATCAACAATGGTTACCCTAGCGTCTCTTGTTTTCTTTGAAATGGTTGTTCATACATTCACACACAATAAACTCAAACAAAACAAAATAATATAAAACCAGATAAAACAAAAAGTGAAAGCATTGCAGGCCTTCAAATCAGACAATAAGAAATCAACAATGGCTACCTTAATGTCCTTGGTTTTCTTCAAAAAAGCTGTTCATATCTTCTCACATATTGCAATCAAATACTAGAAAACAGACTTAAACCAATCAAATTGAATAAAAGCATTATTAGACTTCAGAACCTGAAGATAAGAAATCAGCTATGGCTAGCATAATGTAATATACTGAAATTTTTATATTATGCACTTTAAATGGTTGACTTTATGATGTGTAAATTGTGTCTCAAGAAATCTACTAAAATCACTGCCTATTATCATAAAATTTTATCAAAATTTTTCTGAATACTGAAATACTTATCAAATTTCTAAAAAAGAGACTAAAGACCTACACTTTAAAGACAGTAAATATTTCATATCAATTATATTGATATTTTCAAGAAAGAGTCAATTATACCTAAAGTAAACCAAAAAAGAAAAATAAGATATCCCATTAGATAATTTATCATTAAATTTGTCTAAATTAAGTTTTCACATTTCTGATAATTTAGCTCATCCAATTATTATTTTATCTGCAAATAATTTCTCTTACTTTTAAGTAAGTAAATCATTTCCAGGAAATGTCACAAAAATCTGTCATACAATAGGCATTTGATATCAGATTGCAAATCATTTACTTTCTAAAGGTATTGAACTAGTCTACCCAATTTATTGTTATCACAATGAAGGGGCTATAGATCACAGTCAGAAGTGATTCAAATAATTATGAACAGTGTTTATAAATATTCAAACAACTTATTGATTGATTAAAGATTAAACATCATACCCTACAATAATTTATGTATGTACAATTATATAAATGTGTATATTTGTATATACAGAGATAAGTAAATCTTTAACAGCATTTTAATGTAGCTATTATTGACCCAAAAGGAAGAAACACAAAATCGAAACTCTAAAAATAGTTTCCCAAGATTACATACAGAGTGGAGCCAAGAGCCAGTTTTATAACCTAGATTCATTGGTTCCAAAACATGTTATAATTCTTTTGGCTTCATTGCCTCCTCTCTTTACTTTTGAAGTAGTAAAACTGATGTACGACCCAGAATATGTTTATATTTCATTTGGCAACGGGAAATTAAGACAATTTCAAAATATATACATGTAATCTACTGAATTCATTCATGGAATGACTAATGTAAGCACTTTGGAAGAAAAAAAAACCAAAAGCATTTTGTTTTCTATTTGATTACTTTCTCTCAAAAAATGTAGTTTTTGAAATTTTAATATGAATTAATCTCTCTACAATTTTTTAACTTTATCAATGAGTCAATTTTTCATGCATATTTTCTTGTTTCTGTAAGAAATGCAATCTCACTTAGAATCAATATATGAAATCAAAGATGGTATAAGAAGGGCAGTCCAGAAGAAATACAAGCTTCTGAAATTAGTATAGATTATTTTAATATGGCATACATATAAAGTAGTATTGTGCTGATGTTGAAGGATAAAACCAAGCATGGCAAGTTTATAACTATTTTCTTTAATGAATAAGGATAAGCAAAAATTGGATTTAAATAATTACCAGAATTTAAATTTAAATTACTTCCTGATTTGAAGAGTCGTGATTAGACCATACAACTGAATACTAAGAATAGATATGAGGCAAGGTAATTTTGTCGCTAGGAAAAAGAATGATCTAAAAATTAAAAAAAAATCTTAATAAAGCAAATTCATTAAAATCCTCTACATTTGAAAAAAGCTTATGACGATTGTGCTTGTCATTTCCCTATTTGTTTTAAATCTATTGCTTCAATTTTTCCCATTTTGATCAGTTCTAAATCAGACCGAATTCTTCAAATTACCTTTCCTAGAATCCTGTGCCAATGAATTCTAACTGGACTCTGCCAATAGAAACACAACCATGGGTTTGGAGGGTAGTAAGAAGAGAAATAACCAGCACTTTCTCTGTTTCTCTTCAGTTTTCCAGTTCCTATCAGGCGATCTGCACCATATTACTAGTTTCTACTGGTGG
>RJWT010053997.1:0-10361 GCA_004365215.1 Cuniculus paca | reverse complement strand
TGCCTAACTTACCGTGAACTATTTCTCTGCTGCCACGCCACCTGCCTTGGAACTAACTGCTTATGGACTGAAAACTCTACAAACTGTGAGTCAAAACAAACCTCTCCTCTAACTTATGGGTATAAGGGATTTTGTCCTAGCAATGATAAAGTAACTAACACATATGCTAGGCAAGTATTCTACCACTAAGCTTCATCCCCAGGCCAATGCTTCTTATATGGTCCTTAAAGGATGACCCTCATCCTACTACTTTGATCAGTTGTATGGGTCCTGAGTTAGATAACCAGTACTACCAAAAAAGATAGACAAAAGAGAAAAGAGAACAGAAAAGAATGTGCTGGTCTTCAAAAAAGGAGTACCCAGTCCCACAGAAGGGAAGGTATGCTGAAAACTGAGACTGAGGGAAATGCTACTCCACTCTGTGACAGAGGAGTCCTGACTGGGACAGGGAAGGTGCCAAGCAGGACTAGGAGACGTGACCTTCGTAAGTGGGCTGCAGTCCAGTCTGGGAACCAAAAACTCACTGTAGCCAAATGTGTTAGCAACACTTGAGTGTGGAGGCCCATGAGGTACTGGTGAGCCTGGTAGTGCTTAGGAACGCAGGCTTTGGACTTGGCTAACTAGACCTGCAAGGGCAAATCTCATGCCCATCTCCAAAGGACTGGGGTGTGGGGGTTCTGGGTTAGCCCCCTTGAGCTTGTTTTGTATCTATAAAAACTTCAAAGGGTTGAGAGAATTAAGTCATATAGCAAAGGACTCAAGATGAGAGTAAGAACTTAACATATGTAATAAAATGTGTAATCTGACTTGCATTATTCTGCTAGAAGGTCATTTGGAATAAGTCTGGCAATAGCTACCTGGTGAGGTAACACACGAAAGCAGTGATTCACAGAAAAAAGCTTATACATTTCATTTTATCTACAAGGAACACTTAAAGGATATAGCAGGGCTGCAGGTGTAGCTCAAGGGTAGAATGCTTGCTTAGCACGTCAGAAGATCTTAGGCTCAACTCCAGCATTATAAAAAAAATAAGGTGCTATAGGAGGCATTATGCTTGTTTCTACACATACACTGTTATACATGCCATCCTTTAAATAGCAGTTAATACTTCATCAGCATATGGTCTTTGATTTATTCAACCAGTAAGCAAAAGGAGTACACGTTAAACCGCTACATGCCAAGCTACACCTGCCCTGGTGCTAACACAGAAGGGGCCAGTCTGGTGCCTGATCAAGTCCCAGGCCTCTTGTTCACTATAGCAGAGTTCAGAAGATGGAAACCTTAGTTCAACTGATAGCACAGCCAAGGGCACTCCACGCCTGCCCTCTCTCCATGTGATCATATTTGGAAAGCATCATCTATGGGACTTTTAAAAAAACTCTGTACAAGGTTAAGGAGGGGTCCTTACTATCTTCAATTTTGCCTAGGTTTATTATCAATGGATGAAGAATTATGTTGAAAGCCTTTTTGAAAAACGTCTAATTGAAATAACAAATTTTCCTCTTAATACTCTAAACAGAAAACTATACTGATCTATTTTCTAATGTAACAATTTTGCTTTCTGGTGATAAACTTCGTCATGATGCACTACTTTAATCACTAAGATATGATATGCTATCTTATTCAAGACTCTGACACCTATATTCACGAGTACGATTAGCCCTGGTTTCTTACACTAAAAACATCTGATTCTGTTTTCAAGGTTATAGGGCCCTATATGACAAGCTGGGGATATACACCTGCTTTTGTCATTCTCCAATAACTAGAAGGAATAAATGTCTTGGATATTTGTTACAATTAACCATGAAGCTGTCTGAATTTGGTATTATCTTTGTATAGAAATTTTAGTTTCCAACCCCAAGACATCTCAGGTTATTCTCTCTCTCTAATACTTTCAGTCCTCTTCATTCCATCCCATGTAAGTCCTTAAAATGGCCCACCTGAGCCTGGGTAGGGTCTTGCTTCCTGCACCTCTGAACCTCACACATCCTACCATTCCCTCCATCATTTGCTCCAGCTCTGCTGGCCTTCTAGCAAGAAGCTCCTCAATCATGCCTACCAACACTACCCCAGAGCCTGCTCCTGCTGCTCCCTTGCCTCCCTGGAATATTCCTCCCCATAGCTGCATGGGCCTCAAATGCTGCCACATCAGAGACCTACCTGGCCTACATCCTATATTGTGCCCCACAGCGTTCACTACTATCTGACAAATGTTTGTTTCCTGCCTCCTCAAAACCAGAGTGTGAGCTCCATGATGAAGGAAACTATTTTTTCCTGTTGGTGGTAGGGTTGATCCAGGACCTCATACTTGGTAGGCAGTGAGTCATATCCCAGACTAACTCTGGGGTTGCACCTCAGTGACATGGCACATGCTTAGCATGCACAAGGCTCCAGGTTTCATCTCCAGCCCCAACACACACACACACACACACACACACACACACACACACACACACCCACTGGCCTCACCCAAACAGGACCACAGCCATCTATTTGTGGGAACATCATGTAGGAAAGTGGTTACAAAGTGAGAGAGACCATTCTGAAGGTCACGCGTGGACCTGAGAGACACTTACCTCCACACTTTTCAGTGCTAGCACATTTTCTTCACTCCTCTGGGCCAGTTCCACTTTGGGGGCCACACCACAGATGCCACAAATCATGTCATTATAGTCTCGGACAGTGAGGCACTCGAAAGCCCAATAGCCATTGCACAGCAGCTCCTGCAGCTGGCTCAGCTCCTCTGAAGTAAGAGTCTTCTCTGGAAGAACAGCAAGAACACTGAGGTCACAGAAAAAGATGTTGGAGGCATGAGAGGTGAGCCAGTGGCCAGCAGGAACAGCAATCCTACAAGACTGACTCTCCTCTAAAAATACCCATGAGTCTTAACTATCCCCAGGCTCAGCTAATTGCCCTTCAAGTGCTCAGGGGCAATGCAATGCAGAATTCCACTTCAAGTGATGGGTGTCTTGTACTATTATCTCTTAGGTACCAGATGCTGTGCTGAAAGCTTTCAACACACTTAATAATTTAATTCTTACATGAATTTAATTCTTTACAAACCAGGGGCTATGTTTACCCTCATTTTGTAATTAAGAGAAACAGGAATGGAATAACTTGCTCAAAATCACACTGCCACTAAGTGGCAGAGCCAAGTCACAGAAAGGTCTGGCAGCTGCAGCACCTTCTCTACTCCAACATGTCCACTAGCAGGCAAGGCACATGAGGCCCAGAGCCTGTAGGAACCATGAGACTAAGAGCAAGAGGACCAGGAATTTCTAGATAGTAAAGAGGATGCTATCCTCAGTCTTAGCATGAGCCTTGGGACTAACAGACATCTAAGAGTTGTGTATTCAGAATGAGTCTGACCAAATGCTGGGAGGGCAAGTCCATCTATGACCAAAGGATATGCTTCTAGAAGTCAGTTGCGGTCTCTTGCTGAAAGTCCCTAGATGCATGGATGCTTTTCCAAAGTTAGTATGGCACTTATAATACTTAAAAGAAGTCAAGAATGCGTCCTTTCCAAAATATCAGACTCGCCAGGCATGGTAGTGCACACTTTACAATTCCAGCACTCAGGAGGCTGAAGTAAGAGGAGTGCCACGAGTTTGAGGCCAGCCTGGACTAAACAGTAAGTTCAAGATTACCCTAGCGAGACTCTGTCTCAAGAAACAAAAAACCAAAGCAAAATGTAATCGGGCACTTTTCCAAAATGACTCTTTCAGCTAGCCTATTACCGAAAATTCTCATGTGCTTAAGAATAACACCTTAGAAAAGGGAGAAAATGCCCTTTACCTGTTTGCTCCTGCACAGACTTTAATACAACGCTGACTGATACTCTGGGGTCCTCTCCCAGTTTGATCTGGTTTCGGATTGCAAAAAGCAAGTCCAGGCTTACTAGCAGCTTGTTCCCCACATTAAACAGACCTGCGTAAAAAAGAGGCAACAACGAATTCACTGTAGCATTTTACTCAATGGAAAAAAGTAAGAAATAAACTAAATACCCATCAATAGAAGAACAGTTAAATTATAGCACATTCATAAAATAGAAAAATGATGCATTTTAAAAGAAAGGAAACCTAACTCTTCTAACATGAAGTTGTCCACAACACATTGTTAAATGAAAAAAAATCCAATAATGAAATATGTACTATACATTGTTTTATGTTGGTTTTTTTCCCCCAATAAAAAAAGAAACATTTCCCTACCCCCTAGCTCAGTCCTCAGGACCAAAGATGTCACTCTTCCTCTACACCTCACACAACTGCACCATGGGGAAGGGTCAGGAGCATCCTTTAGCCCAGGGATGTGTAGGGGACGTAACAAAGTCTATAAAATCACCCCTACATTAAATCCTGGAATAAGAGAACCAGAGGAATTTAAATGCAGTCAATTTAAGACAAATAAAAGAGGGTGATTTTACATTTGTACAAAATATATCATGCAAATTTGTACAAAAGCAAATTCTAGAATATATGTTTTCAGTAGAGAAGGGAATAAAGGAATGGGAAAGACTTTTTAAGCATGATAGGCAAAGGCTGAAACCATAAGATCAAAGCTCTAGTTACATAAAAATTACAAAAAAAAAATTAAAGCCGAAATAACCCTGATATATCCAAAATCACCACAAACAAATGTAAAACACAACTGATAAACAGGGAGAACATGCTGTCCAAAAAAAAGTCCAAAAGAAAAATGGAAATGTTCACAGAGGAAATTCCTGGTAGGGAAACAAACAAAAAACTCCATAAAGGATCATGAAAAAAAAATATTCTTCCTAGTAATAAAAGATACAACACATTAATAAATGAAACACTAGTTTTACCTATCAAATTGATGAGCTTTAGAAAATACTAATTTATAAAAAGTTCTCAGAGCTAATTAAGTGAGTTTTAGCAATGCAACTGGACACAGTCAACGGACAAAACTAATCCTATCTCTATACCAGTAATGAACAGCTGGAAACTGAGCCCATGTCCTTCAGCACTGAAACCAACAAAAAAACCTGGTTTTAAATCTAACAAAATACACGTAGGGCTTACATGCCAAAAACTACAAAAACTGACCAATTTTTTTTTTTCCTTTCTTTTCTTTCGGTACTGGGAACTGAATTCACGACCTCACCCTTGCCAGGCAGGCACTCATGCCGCTGAGCTAAATCCCCAACCCCGCAAACTCTTGAAGATAAAAATAGTTAACAAAAATCCCTAAGAAGAAACAAAAAGCCTGATGAAAGAAAGAAAATCTAGTAAAGTGGAGAAAAAGATCCTGTTTGTGCACTGAAAAACTCAGTATTACTAAACACATCAAGTTTCTCCAAACTGACCTGTAAACACAACACAATCCCTATTAAAATTCTAGCAGAATTTTATAGATACTGACAAGCTGACTCTAAAATTTGTATGGAAATCAAAAGAACGAAATCAGCCAAAAACAGGGCTGGAAGACTCATCCTACCCAATTATAAGACTGACTACAAAGCTGCAATAATCAAGACAGTGTGGTTCCAAAGGATGAGCACATAAGTCAGTGGAAAATTAGAGTGCCCAGAAACAGACTCACACATACACAGGCAACTGCTTTTCAATCAAGGGCAAAGGTGTCTTAATGGAGAAAGGACTGTCCTTTCTGCAAACGGTAATAAACGATATTCACTCAGGACTTATACTTCAAAAAACGTTAATTAAAAACAGATCACAGAAGGAAACTAGAAGGTAAACTTTTAGAGATAGGGAAGGCATGGAGGGAGGAAAGGGAGAGGAGGACAATGGGGATGAAAATAATATATTTTACATGTATGAATCTCATATATATCAAAATGAATCTCGTTATGTTATTACTAATATGCACTAATAAAAGTGGATAATAGATCTAAGTGTGAACCATAAAATTATAAAAACTTTAAGGGACTTACAACCAGAATACGTAAAAAACTCTCAAAACACAACATAATTCAGTAAACCAAAGATGTGCACAGATAATTTATCAAAGATATCCACACATGATTAGTAACTGGGGAAATAAAAATTAATAAAACTCCAATGGGATATCACCATACATTCAAAACATAGTACAGCTAAGAAACAACAATGCCACCGAGCACTGGCAGGAAGAGTTACATGGAACACACACCACTGGAAAGAATACAAAACAGTGCAGCCTTTTTGGTAAAAGATTGGTAGTTTCTCAAAATTAAACATGTATTACCATATAACCCTGCAATCTGAGTCTTAGGTATTTATGTAAGATAAACAAAAAGTTAACATTTACACAAAAGCCTGTATAACAATGTTTGCAGCAGCTCAACTTGTAATTAACAAAACTGGTAAGGACAGAAACATTTTTTAATAGGGGAGCAGATAAACTGCAGTATATTCACACATACTCAACCATAAAAAGGAACAAACCACCCACACATACAACATGGATTAATTGCAAAGGACTATGCTGAAAGAAGACAGACTCAAAAGGCTACAAACTACAGCTGCATTTACATAACACTCTGGAGCCGAGAACACTGCAGGAATACAGGAATGATCAAAGGACTGCCAAAGGTGGGGGTCAGGAAGTGGGGTCAGCTACAAAGGAACAAGACAAGGCTTTGGGGTGGCAAATTCTCCTATATATTGCCTGGGTGAAAGTTACACAAATCACTGCATATGTCAAAAATCACAAAACTTTACAACAAAGCAAATTTTACCATACAAAATACAAATTTTAAAATGCATTTTGATTTTAAAAACTACATAATCTTAAGTACTTGCCTACACTCTTTAACTGTTGGAAAGAACATAAAACAATAAGACTTACTAAAAACAAATTCAAAAAAAGACAATACAAACTTAAGATAAAAACAAATCTTTAGCACTCAATATAAAAAAATTCAGACTCACAATCGTTGGTATATGGCGAGCATAAGAACAAATGCATGGGGAGCAAGGGCATAAACATGCAGCAATTATATTTTTGAAAATTTATCCAAAAGAAATACTTGAGGATTTGTGGACAGATTTAATTGTAAATAGGGCTATGAAATGGAGTACTACATAGTACTTTAAAAAGGGTCACATATTCCTCTACCTGCTGGTTTAGAAAGATGTGTATGATACACTAATAAATTTTAAAAACCAAGTTACAAAATAGCATACAACACAACTGACTTTCATGTAAGAAAAACTATAAACCCATAAAACTTTCCATAATGTCTTATATTCCACATGGATGAACACATCTGGAAGATCAGACAACACAATGTTAGAATGCTTTATTTCATGGCAGTGAGATTACTACTATTTTTCAGTTTTGTCTTTTTACTTGTCTGCATTTCCCAGCTTTTCACCAATGAAGAGCTATTGTTTAGTAACTGTTTTAAAGATGCTAGAAAAGGATCCTAAAGACTGAGAGACAAAGGCCATTTCCTAGGCCTGAGGTGTTCGGGAGGAAGGTGCTCCTCTTCCTAAGAAGCCCTATGGAGAGAAGGTCCAGGGCACAAAGGGCCACAGCTCTGACGCATGAAGGCAGCTCCCAAGCCTGCTCTGGGGTGCCGGAGGGAAGTGAAGGCTGGTACCCACCTGTGTAGATGTCCATGAAGCTGTGCAGGGCCAGACAGTGGGGGTTCAGACACATCTTCACCTGAGCAGTCACCACCTGCAGCCGGTTAGCTGTCAGCAGCCAACACTCCTGGGGCCCGGCCAGGGAGCTAGCACCAAAAGCATCGCCAACAAAAACCAGAAGGGAAATCAATGTCTGTATGCAGGTCTTGGGCTCAGTGATCGGTGGCAAAATTCTCAACACTTTAATGCAGTTAAGCAAAGAAACATGGGCTTTAAGGGTTTTTTTCAGGTGGGTGTCTCTACTTTGTGGGAATCTAGTCTGTAAAATTGGCCCTACAATTAATAAAACTCTCAAATTTATTATTTAATCAATCCCACTGAATACCCAAACCCAAATGTGATGCTGGCCAGTCCAGGTGTAATGTAAGTCCTAAGCTGTAGCTAACGACTTCAGGCACTTTCAACAGAAATGATAATTACTAATGATTTTACTATTGGCAATTGAAAAGGTAAAAGAAGCTAAAGGATATCAAAGAAGAGTATCTCCACAGGTTAGAGCTCACAGGCAGAGAAGTGACATGAATCAAGTGGGTGGGGGAGCTAAGGCAGACACAGTAAAGCGGTAAAGGGGTGCTTACTTCTGTCCCCCTTTGAATAATGGGCTGCTGCAGAGAAGGCACTGCGTGGACGGGGACTCATAATAATTCGACCAGGAGGTCTGCTCGATGGTGACCGTTTCCTCACTCACGTTGGACAGGATCAGTCGAGAGCTGTTGAGTTCGTGAATTAAGGCGAAGACCTCGGCCAGTTCAGACTCATTCTCAGGAATCTGCAAGGCTTTGCGTAGCAGCTGCAGCGTGGACTGGCGCTGAATCTCCCTCTGGGCTGCACTCAGGGGCTCTGTGGCGCTCAGTCCATCTGGGAGTGGAGCACTCACCTCCTGTTGGGAGAAAGGACAAATCAACAGTCTGGGCATAGAGCGAGGCAGCCAAGGCTAAAGTGAAACTCCGCAAGTAGCAGCCACCTGGGACTGAGGGGGTGGGAAACCTAGGTTTCTGACCAGCTTGCTAATAACACAGTGCCACTCGGGCCAGTGCTTCTCTCTGGGGCTCAAGTTTTTCTGTCAGTAAACGAGGACATATGTGCCTCTTGGGAGCGGACTCAACGGTTAGCTCTTATTCATTAGTAGGATAACGGACCTGGTTTTCTGTTCTGAAGATCCCGGTCCACGGCTGTACATGTGTATGCCATAGCAATTTATTTGATCTGAGGCTCAATTTCCTCACATGCAAAATGGGGGACAAAAGTACTACTAATCTCCTAGAGCTACCGTATGGATGAAATGAGGTACTGCGAGTAAAGTGCACAGTACAGTGCCTGGGACCCAGTGAAAACTACGAATGGGAACGGCAGCCTCCATATACTATCAAGTACGTAAGGCTTAAGTGATTTGTCTTTAATCCTTCATGGCTGCCAGGCACATGGGTATTTTACACACTTGTCACAGACTTCCAGAAACATGCTTCTGAATTACTCATTAAAAACAGGTCTTCAGGTGGAGTTTTTTTTTTTCCAGTGGAGCTTCCTCCTGATCCTGTCAATGCAGCATGAATCACTCCCTCCTTTTGTTCCTCAAGTGCTCCCCTTTACTGCAAGATCCACCATTTCAGTTGCTAAGCCACCATTCTTCCTCTTCAGTGAGGACAGGGTCCCTGCTTACTTTTTCATTCCCAAAACTACCATAAGGCCCAAGTTACAAAAGATGCTTTCACATTTACTGGACACGTCGTATACTTCTTTGCAGAAACTAATTCTTAATAACAGGGAGATTCAAAAATTAACTTTGCATACCTACGGTAACTTTTGTCTCATTCCCTGTAATAACTGGGTTATTTATCTTTTCCCAACTAAACTGTAAGCTCCTTGAGGCAACAGGCCATGTCCTAATTCACCTCTGAAGGCCTTGTCCACAGGTGGCATTCAACACATGCTAACAAAAGGAACAAGAAAGGGTTATTAGTTCAGAAGACTTGCTGGACACCAGAATAAGCTGCCTAGGAGGCTGTATGTCCCCAAGCGTGACTATAGTGAACCATGATCTTGAAGACCATGTGCAGGAATACTGTCCTCTGGTACTGAGCCAGAGATAAAGGGCAGAACAGACTGAATACCACCTCAGACTTGAGACACTGTGCTCTTAATTACAGCAGACGAAGATAAATGGGTAGGAAATGTGTAGCCACTAGGGGGCTCCAAAGGGCAACACACACAAAGGCCCTGGTTTCTGACCAGTCTTGTATTTTGGAAAACAATAATTGCATTTTATTCCTCCAAACTTCTAAGAGATTGGAGGATGAAGGAGAGTTTGATGGTGAGGGAAGGTCTAAAGATGAGGGTTTTAAGGGTAGGCAGCTAGCTGTAAGTTAACCAAAGACAGAGGGACATAAGAGTGGGATTTAAAAATCAACT
The DNA here is from genome assembly GCA_004365215.1 of Cuniculus paca. Lineage (NCBI taxonomy): Eukaryota > Metazoa > Chordata > Mammalia > Rodentia > Cuniculidae > Cuniculus > Cuniculus paca. The sequence continues at coordinate 339 of RJWT010053997.1, read as the reverse complement.
GGCAAAAGGTCTTATTTGAGAAGTCTCTGTTACCTTAGACCTAGAGAGCAATGCTCATTTCCATACTGTAAACTACACAAATGGCCACAATGAAATTGCAAGAGAAAGGAATGTGCAGAGCATCCACCTGCACAGACTTCAACCCCACCCCCTAACTACAGATGAGTTCAACCTAAAAAGTGCCTAGAAAAAAGATTATGGCCCCTACAGAGTGAAGAGAAGCACTAAATACGTGGTGATTAATGCTATGGAAGAGACATACAGTGCACAGAAAATCTAGGAGAAAGCTCAATTCCAGCAGAGGGCATCCTGTGAAGCAAGAGAAACTGACGAAGGCTA
>RJWT010053996.1:0-10351 GCA_004365215.1 Cuniculus paca | reverse complement strand
GATCTAGCTCAGTGGTCTAAGTGCCTGCCCGGCAAGCATAAGGTCGTGAGTTCAATCCCCGGTGCCGCAAAAAAAAAAAAAAAAAAAGACAAATAAAATCACTATATCACTAGTTAAGAGAATGACCCAACCAAAAGATAATACTTATAAATACATAGGCATTGAATATTGAAGCACCTATCTTCGTAAAACAAAGATTGCTAGACATAAAAGATCAAGTAAACACTAACATGGTCATCATGGTGACATCATACCCCACTTTTTCAGAGAGATAAATCACCTAAAAAACAATAAGAAAATAACAGAGCTGAACCACACCCTCAGACATGGAGTTAATAGATATTCAGTGTTCTACCCTAATACAACAGAGTACGCATTCTCTGCAGCACACAGAATAGATCACATGCTAGTCCAAAACGCCTGCTTAAATAAATATAAAAGAATCAAAATCACTTCATGTTTAACATTAGACCATTGTGCCATGAAACTAGAAATCAATCGTAAAAGAAACCATAGAAAATTTAGAAACAGAAGAATTAAAGATGTTGGCTCTATGAAAGACCCTGTTAGGAGAATGAAAAAACAAACTGTGGACTAGGAGAAAATATTTGTTAACTAGGATAGTTAATTGACTAATTGTCAACTTGCATGGTAATGCCCAGCTGATGTGAGTTAGAATGGTTACTGGAACAGTATAAAAGAAGAATGGGAGGGAAAGATTTCAGCTGATCTTCTTTGAAGGAGCTTTGTTGTGGCGGCTGTTCTTTGGGAGAGTTTTGGGGGTTTTTCTTCGAAGGAGCTTTGGCTGCTTTTTTTCTTCCTGGGAGCATCAATCCTCGTCTTCATCTTGGTTGTCATCTCCTGGCTTCCAGCACAGATCTTTCAGCCTTTTGACACAGACACTTCAGCTTCCGGTGGCACTGGCCCTTGGGGCTTTCTGGCGCAGACTGTTTGGTCTCCCATTGTGGATCTTGGCCTCCTAGTACAGACGTGCTTGGGACGTTGCCATGGTCTCCAAGCCCTTGACTGGATCCTGAGGGTCTCCAGTGCACAGATGTCCTGCACTCTTCTGCATCTGACTCTAGTAAACACTGAGCAGTACACTACCCAACAAAGGACTTGTACTGAGAACGAAGGACTCCCAAATCTTGACATTTACCCAAAAAAAATCCAATTAGAAAATAGTCAAAGAATATGAGCAGAAATTTCATTAAAGGAGATACACTAATAAAAAATAATTACATTAAAATGTTCAACTTCACTGACCATTAAGAAATGCACGATAAAAGCACAATAAGATACTAATACATTTATGTTAGAATATCTAAAATTTAAGAATTCTGACTATACCAAGTATTGGGAAAGATCAGAAAAACTAGATCACTCAACATTTCCAGCAGGAATGTAAAATGATAAAGTCATTCTAGAAAATAATTTCACAATTTCTTCTATAACTGAAAAGGAACTTCACTTATAACACAGCAACTCTTGGGCATTTATACAATGGAAGTGGAGACCTATGTTCAAACAAAATATTTGTATGAAAAAAAATACTTGTATGTAAATGTTCCTGGCAGTTTTATGCATAATAGCCAAAAGCTGGAAATAATCCAAATATGCATATAATTTACTCAGATGAAGGGTGAAGGATAAGACTGCTACACCCATTCCATATACTCCGTAAATGACTATTCAGGAGAAAGTGAGTCTCAAGAAAACTTTGCTAAGTGAAAAGAAAACAATTTTACTTAATACATGATTCCATGTATATAGTACTTTGGAAATAATATTATAGATGTAGAGAACAGATTAGCAATTTCCAGGGATTAGAAATGATGGGGAAAAGTAGTGGAAAATTTTGCTATAGAGGAGTTGCAGGGGTCAGGTTTTTGGTGATACAATTTTGTATTATGATTGTGGTGGTAGTCACATGAAGCTACACGTATGATAAAATTGCATAGAAGAGCACATATGCACAGTGAGCTGGTGAAATCCGAGTAAATTATCTAGATTGTGCCAATATAAATTTCCTGGTTTTGATAGTGTACCACAGTTATGCAAAATGTCAACACAGTAGTGGAGTTAAAGGGGAATAGGACCTCCCTATACATTTATCTGCAGCTTCATGTAAGGCTATAATTAGTTCCAAAAGTTTTTAAAAATAATGGCGAAAGAAAGGATTGAATCTTTGCCACTAAGATTGTCATAGATACAGGAACGTTTAGTTTGTAAGGGTGCATTAATTCATCTCCACTGAGTTTGCTTTCCTAATTCCGTGTTAGGAATGTTGTAGCTTTCTTTAGTTTTGACATCTTGCTGTACTTTTCCATGTGTTACAATATATTTTACGAACAAGTTTTTATTGCAGATTCTTACTCTTTTAATGTCAGATATAAAGTCATGTTTGACACAAGTAATTATTTTAGGGACAGTCATGCTCGCTAATGACCTAAGCAGGGTCATTTTAGTAGACAACAGGTGACTGCTTGCGCAGGCTACTGTCCATCATTCTCACTTAAATGTAGACAGTGCAGTTACAGTACGTACAGTTTACTCAGTCATAGAGAGCCCCCTTGTTTTGACCACATTCTTTGGTTGTCTTTGTTTTTGTTGTCCTTGTTGTTTGGTGGTGGTGGGGTATTTCGTTTTGTTTCTTTGGTTTGGTGTGGTTCTTAGTACTGGGGATCAAACCCAGGGATGCTTTACCGCTGAACTACACCCCCAGCCTTTTTAAATTTTTTGTTTTGGGGTAGCGTTTCCTTAAATTGCCCAGCTTAGCCTGGGAATTTTCATCCTCCTGCCTCTGGGCTAGCTGAGATTAACAGCATGTGCCACTGCGCTTGGCTGGACAACGTTCTTCATCTTGCTTGTCACCACCCTTTATCACACTGTAGTTTTGGTGCTTTGTTCAAGTTCTCTGTTTTACTTCTCCTTTGAGTTTGTTGGCTGTGCTGCCTCTGCAGCCAGGTCTGTCCTATGTATCTCTACTGCTGGTCTTTCCTGGTCCATGTGGCTACTATTCTTTTGTGGTGACCCTAATAGCAATAAACCAAGCCAACCTTTTAGACATCCAGTCATACCTGCACCCATCATCCAGCCTAGGATGGGCTAAACAAAGAAGGGGAAGCCAGGTAAACTCTCTGGAAAAGCAAAATGTCCATATTTTTACAAAGATCACATCCTCATCAACTCAACTAGTTGTAGTTGTAAAAATTTTATAGTATCGTGTATATGTGTGTTCATATATTTTAGTGATTGTGGCAGCGGTGTTGAAAATATTGGTGAAGGATGAGCTTGACAATCATTCTAATGGATAATATGCTCCATGAATTTTTCAGTACATTATATAAAATTAGCACATTTAAATCTGTATAGACCTGTAAAGACGTTTTTATTAAACTTTAAAAATAATGATAGGTAATTGGTATGATGAATTCTGGCCTCATGTGGGGCAGCATACTATTAGAAATATTAAAATTATTTTTTTAACTAATAAGTTCTTTCTTCCCATAAATCTATTAGTTTTAGTGCATCTTTCTAGTCTTCTCCACCCATACTTTTCTTCATAATTGTATAGAATGTATGCTAGTTTCTATTTTAGAACTGCTACCCAACTAATTCATGCTGGCACATTTAAATTCACTTTTCTAAATCATGTTGGCAAGAAAACAATGTAATTTCAGTAAAACCCCAAATGCTACACAGATATTCTGTTATTCATTTATGTGAGTATTTAAAAAGATGACGATATTGCCATTTGGACTAATTTAAAGGCAAAGAAACAACTACTAAAATATTTCATGCATCATTTAGCAATGCAATCCTTTTTCTCACTTATTCAGAGTCACTACCGAATTTAAATTTATTCACTTATTTTTGAGACCTGGTTTCACTATGTAGATCAGGCTAGGCTTGAACTCACCATGTGACTCAGGTTGGCCTGGAACTCATGGTAACTCTCCTGCCTCAGCCTCACACAGAGTGCTGAGATTACAGGCACGACCCACCACGCCTGGCCTGAATTTAAATTTAACCCTTTGGTTAGGTGTCACTATAATCTCAGAAAAGACATCCTGGCTTTCAATTATTTTCTACACTCTAGAAATCAGTATGAAGATTTCTAAAACAAACAAACAAACAAACAAACAAACAAACAAACCACTAGAATTAGAGGTCTCATTCAACCCACCTATATTCTCCTTCTGGGTATCTTCCTAGAAGAATTAAAAACATCATGCCACAGCAATATATGTATGCCCATGTTCATAGAAGCACAATTTGTAAGGGTAAATCTTGAAAACAACTCAAATGCCCATCAACTGAAGAATGAATTTTTTAAAAAAAGTGGTCTTTTTATATAATGGAGTACTACTCAGCCATAAGGAAGCATAAACTTGAGACTTTTATAGGCAAATGGATGCAACTTGAGACCATACTCATAAATGAAATAAATCAGACTCAAATGTGTAAACATAGTATTGTGTCCCTAGTATAAGAAACAGTAAATATGATTCAAAATGTATAGTAGATATCATGAAATGGGAAGAAATTTTTCAAAAGGAGAAAGGAACTAGGGGAAAGGGAAAAAGAAGGAAGGAAAAAGGAAAAAAATGGGAGTTAATTATACTACTAGTGTCTCTTAGTTCAGGAAGTTTTGTACTAATATTGATTGGAGAATTTTTATGCCTGTAACTTATACTCTGAGTAACTACTTTGAACATGACAATATGCAATGTATTAACTACTGTTATTATCCTATTATTCTATTGGGAAATATTGTTCTACTTTTCTTTTATAAAGAAAGATCTCAGCTATCAACTGTTTTCTCAAAGAAACTCAATTTTTACAGAATTAGATTTTATGATTCAGTGTTGCCTATTTGTAAACTTTGCATTTTTTTTACAGAAATAGAGACATTAAATAAAAGTTTGACAGTGTCCCAGAGAAATAAGGAATGCCTTGAAGAGGAAATGAAAACTTTCAAGTTGTTGTCAGAGGCAGCCATATTGAAATCTCAGCAGACTGAGGCATGCAAACAACGGGAAGGGAACTTGCAAGCCAGATGCTATGATTTGGAAAAAGAAGTACTAGGTAAAGAGAGCTGTTTTTCGCTGTTATTAGCAACTGGCCACACACAATAAGGAAATGGCTAAAATTTTTCTTATAATCACAAAATCTTGTCTTAATTAATTTGTCTTGCAAATATACCTAATAGAAACTATAGTGATAACTGCGTGTGATCAATGTTTGCTCTCTCCCCTCCAATTCTGCTGTAATTAAGTGGTTATAGTAAAGACATTTCAACTACAAGGTAAGATTTAAGAAAAACAAAGTTGACTTTGCTTTGGTGTATTACTATCTTCAGTAGATTGGTGGCTTGGTAAATCCAAATTTTTATTTTTATTTGTAATATTTTATTTCTAAAACTTAAAATTTAAAAATTATGAAGCAATGTGATGAGGTTCGCAAAGGCTAGTGCTGAACATACAACTATTAATCGTGTTCTTCATACTTTCCTATTGTGGCAAAAAGTCACATGACATAAAGTCTACCCTTTCAAAGCTTTTTAAGTGTACTGTACACAGTTCAGTCGTTTTAAAGGATATTTACACTTTATGCAACAGATCTATAGAACACTTTTGTCTTGCAAAACTGAAACTTTATACTCACTAAACACTAGTTTCCTCTCCTTCCCACCCTGGTCAGCCACCTGTTTGCTGTTTCTATGAGTTTAATCTGTGAGTTTAACTTTTAGATTCCACATGTAAGTGAGATAACATAGTGTTTGTTACTCGGGCTCTGACTTGCTTTACTTAGCTCAGTGCTGTCCGTGTTCATCCATATTGTCACAAATGTCAGGATTTCCATCTTTTTATGGAGGAATAGTATTTCAGTGTATATATAAACGTGATGTTTTCTTTATTCATTTGTCAATGGACATTTGGGTTATTTCTACCTCTCCACTATTGTATATAATGCTCCAGTGAAATGTGCGTGCACATATCTCTTCAAGACCTTGCTTTGAGTTCTTCTGGATATGTATACCTGGAGTTGGGACCGTTGGGTCATATGAGCAGCATACATACTTTTTGTATATCATTAGGTATATAGTGTCCTTATCATTTAGCATTTCCACCAAAAGCATGTAAGAATTCTAGTTTTTTTGCATCTTCATCAACAGTTGTTATTTTCTATTGGTCATTTAAATATCTTCCTTGGTAAATTATCTGTTCAACTCCTTTGCCCATTTAAAAAATCCAGTTATTTGGGTTTTTGTTGTTGCTGTTGTTGTTGTTTTGCTGTTGTTGAATTACAGAAGTTCCTCATAAATTCCAGATATTAACACCTTATCAGATACAAGATTCTCCCATTCTGTCGGTTTGTCTTTTCAACTGTTGATTGTATTCTTGGTGTGCAGAAGTTTGATATAGTCCCTTTTTTGTGTTTTTGCTTTTGTTATCATACCCAAGCAAGCATTGTCAAATTCAGGATTCTCAAATTTTTCTGTCTGTGTTCTTCTAAAAAATGAATCCTATGTTTTAGTCAATCTTCTATTTTTCCAAATGAAAATATTAAAATTTATGTTTGGGGCATCTTGGGCAAGGTTTTCAAATTTCTCTTTACCTCAGATGTATGAATGCCTCGGCAGCAGGTCTGGATCTGCATGTTCACCTGGAGGTAGTCAAGAATCACTGTAAGTTGGTCATGAAGAGAATGATACGATAAAAGCAGTGTTTTAAGAAAAATTGATCTTTTAGTAACAAATGAAAGTGTTTCAAATATCGTAATGGGATGAGAACATTTTACAAACCAGGGAAATCTGAAGAGAAGCTGGTGGTAGAAGAGAAGAAAAGGAATCATTATGTAAATTTTGCAGGAATATGAAATCAGACAAAAAATGTGAGATCAGATAAAATTTTTAAATGATAAAGTGAATTATCACTTAGGTGACTATCACTTAAAACCTAAAGTGAACTCTTCTGTGAATTACCTATTCAAAGATTTTGGCAGTTTTCAATTATATTATCAAGGTTTCTCTTTATAAGTTTTCAGTTTGTATAGTATAGATGTTAATTATCTTTTACAATAAATTTTTTCTAATATATAATTTGTCTGATGACTTTTTATGGTAAATTTTACCATGTCAAAAGTTTTCATTTTCATATATTCAAATGATGATCTATATTATGTGTCCATGCCCAGCTAACGAGTGGGCCACACTAAGATCTCAGAAGCCTCTTCCAGCTCTGATGCCATTTTCTCGTTTCCAGAGTTAAATAAATGTCCATAATTTTACATTTTATTACTTTTTTCTTTTAAATGACCATGGAACTATTTAAACTTTGATTCAACTATATAATTTTTATGATTATTACTTTTCTAAAATAAAAACTTTTAACTTAGCACTCTGGGGAGCTGAGGGAGGAGCACTGCAAATTTGAACTCAACCCAGGAAACTTAAAGACAAGCTAAGAACTTGTCGCAGTGCAGAGGCCCTGGGTTCAGTCCCTAGTACCTAGTACTGCAAGAAAACAAAGCAAAACAACAGCAGCAAAAACCCTTTTAACTGTATTTATCCAGTATTTCCTTCTTGTCTTTTGAAATATAGATGCTCAAAATTTAAATACATGTTAATTCTGGTTCATATAATTTAATAATGGCATAAGAATAAGTAATGGGATGTAAATAGTAGCCTAATCTTACTGCTAGGATTTAATTTTTTCATAGGAAAATAAACACATAAAATAGGAATTTGAGGACTAAATTGTTGGCTCCCTTTTAAAAGATTGATTATATAAGTTTTGTAATTTTATGTTTAGTTCACACTAATATTACTTCCAAAAGTACAATTTATCTCAATTGATAATACTCCTCTCAGAGGTCATTGTGACCCACAAATCAGTCCACTTAAGTGATTTTCCTTCCACCTGGTAGAATAAAGTGTCCTTTACTTTTTGTCAGCAGTTACAAATATTGGAGGATTAGATCAGGTAAATCATTTCAGCATTAATATCCTTCCTTCAATTTATTTGACCAACTTTCAAATTTATTCCAAGTGAAAAAACATAAACTTTTTGACATAATAAATAATGTGCAAGTGTTTAATGAAATTATTTTAGGCATAATGTTTTAACATCCCAATTGAATTTTTAAAAAACATCGTTATTAAGATAATAATTTGTATTATTAAGATAATAATTTGTGTGTCATAAAATTCACTCATTTTAAGTATACAGTTAGATGGGTTTTAGGATATGTACAGAATTATGTGACCATTACCATAATCTAACATTAGAGCATTTCTATCACCCCAAAAAGAAATTTTGTGGCTATTAATAGTCCCCTTCCATCTGTGGCCCCCCATCATTAATCCTACTTTTTCTTTCTGTAGATTTGCTTATCCTGGACATTTCGTACAAATAGGACCATACAGTATGTTGTCACTTGTGTTAGCATATTAGTTGTGAGTTCATCTGTGTTGTAGCATGTTTAAATGCTGCCTTCCTTAACTAGTAGCTTTTCTAAGAAAGTTTAAAAAATCAAAATGAGTGATGTACTTTAGTTGAAAAAAGGATGTCCTGATCCAGGAACCAAATACTTTTGCTTTCTGGACCCTTTCGTGTCTTTTACATGCCCTTTGGACAAGTTATTAATTTCTTTGAGTCAGTTATTAATTTATAAAATGGGAATATGGTGGCTTTTGATACCTATCTTAAAGCAACAGGAGAATAAACATGATTAAATATAGTACTGTAATGCCTAAAGAATCATAGGAATATAGAATACTAAAATGCAATTTTAAAGCCAACCAAATGGTTACCTTCAGGATAAAAATATTAGAATTTCCTTAAAACCTAGTTTAATCATAAAAGAAAAACAAATTTAAATTCCCTTACTGAAAGATCCATTTATCACCACTAATTTATCTTCTAGATACTTTTGCTTAGATGGAACAGTTGTCTGTCTTCTTTTAGAAAAGGTTGCTGAAGGAAGTGGCTCGGGTTAATTCAGGAGTAATCTGTGGGATAGCACATGGAGCAGAATTCCAGTATGACCTTACCTGCCAGGTATGATGTTCAGAGGGAACTCAGTGTGGTAACTTGACCAGTCTTTATGGTTACATTTGAACCCTGGGTTCCACTCAGAATAATGTAACCTTGACTTCTAATAATAGGGGGAAAGTACTAATTTTATGCACGGAAGACCAAGGAAATTTGCACTGATCCTTATACTAATTCCAATAGCCCAAAGAGACTAGCTTGATACTGGAACATTGTAAACTGATTCTGTGCTCCCAAAGAAGAGAACACAAAAATATTGTTTTCCTAGTCCAGGGTCTCCAGACAAGTTGCAAGCCAGATGGTACAACCAGACCCAGATAATTCTTTTTGGAACCAGGTCACCATTGAAATATGGAGTCGCTTGTGGAAGCCATTTGGTTCTTGATCACTAGAGTCTTAAAGGATTATCTTTTTCTCCTGGCTTTTTCATTTGCTTTGAACATCAAGTTTTCATGTAAAAATTTTCTCTTTTTACACGTTATTGCCATTTTATGAATGTTTGAATCTTAGAGGGATTTTGTAAAGATCATAGACATCCATTCCTTAGTATAGTTATCCCTTCTTTTTCTGCTCTGAGATAGTTGTGATTCTGGTTTATTCTCTAGTCATTTTTCACCTGAGCCATCGCAGACTTCTTTCCTCATTTTCACCTCCAACATAGTTTTTCTCCTTCTAAGGCTAGATCTTACCACTTTCTTTGCCTTTTCTTTGGTGCACCCTACCCTTCAGGACCTTGTAAACTTTAGATCTAACTTTTTTAATCCTACGGGGTCTGCCTTATTGTCTAAATTCACCTCTCAGAGAGATTTGCCCTTTTCATTCTTTATCCTATTCTATATTTGTGGTCTGATGTGACCATATTCCCCATCCTCATAACTTTTTTTTTTTTGGAACCAGGAATTGAACTCACAACCTCGTGCTTGCCAGGCAGGCTCTGTGCTACTGAGTTATATCCCTGGCCCTTCCCTGTCTTAACCAGTGTAAATCTTTTTCTTTGTTCATTCAGATACCAGTCACGACTTCGTTTGACCATTCATTGACATTAGACTTGTATCATGTGATTGACACCAGGCTTGATCAGGAATGAATATTGTAAGTGTTCTGTCTTTTCTGTTATACACATCTTCTTCACTAAGCTCAATATATCCTCAGGGCATCTCCAGCTAAGCACTGATGAGGAAGGGGTTTTATTCTCTAACACCCACATGGATACACTTCTGCCTACACACATAGCCACTTTCCACATATGGCCTTACCTGAGCTTGGAACACACCTACTGCTTACACACA
>RJWT010053995.1:0-10331 GCA_004365215.1 Cuniculus paca | reverse complement strand
TATCTAGATACCATCTCACCTTTTAAAAGCGAGAAAACTCAGCAAAGTGATGAGGCACGTAGATAGATAGTGGTAGGGCTGAGTTTAGACTTTCCATTATATCAAGGAAATAGAAAATCAACTCCTCTATGTGATACGCAGGCATTTTCAGGATTATGAAATGCCTTGAGAACCAGTAGTAGATGCTTTGTCTTAAAGTTTTTGCAGGCTAGCTCATACTGAAAGATTACTTGCCATCTTTTCAGCTACCAAGCAAAATCTGAAGGGTCTGTGTTACTACCAGATTAGTGAATCCCAGGGAATTACACTAGCTTTCAGAAAGTCAGCCCTTGGGATTCCCATGGCATTGTTTTCCTTTTGACTCCATAGGAACACCAGCCTCGTTCTGGCCTCCTGCAGTCCTCTGTCATCACTTTGTACACCCAGTACCTCACGTGGTCAGCCATGACCAATGAACCTGGTAAGGGAATGTCAAAACTCATTTGGTCAAAGTAGAGAAGTGTTCCTTTGGTGGGTCCAAAGCTAGAACAAATGTGAAATGAATAGAAACTACACATGAATATACAGTGTTTACTGAAGGTTTGTGGATACTTTGTTTTATTCCTCACATCTACTCTTAATTACTCATAGGTGGTGGCCTGAAGGACCACAGTCCTTTAGAGTTCAGGTTTTGTCTAGCCAGGACTGACTCATACTAGTCAGGTGGCCTTGTTTTGGCCTTTTGTAGAGTTGTTTTAATTGAATTTTACTTAGATGTTATAGGTTCTAACAAATAGCTGGAGAAAATCTCCTTTTATAGTTATTATAGGATTATTTCTCAATAGGATATCCTATGAACTCTTTATAAGGTAAACAAGAATTTGCAGACACTCCATCCAAGGATAATTCAAGTTATATTAAGTAACTATGTTGAAAGAAAATCAGGGGTAAGCTTCTGTGTAAAGCTTTGGCACCATAGAACTGAAAAGATTTGGCCTTTAAATGAGTGATGGCGAACCTTTTAGAGCTTTCAATGAAATAAACAGCCCACTGGGGCACATGTGCCATAGGTTCGCCACCACTGCTTTAAACCATAAAAACCAATAATATCACAATAGACATTTGTAAAATCTGTCAGAAAATGTTGCTTCTTTTTTGTTCCTAAAACTAAATGACTGGTTGTGACATACACATGTTACCAACTGCTGAGTTTCAGGTTTTCTCGGCATAGCACGTACATCTGGACTGAGTGGTGTGTAGGCAGCCTCAGATCCTCCTCGGTGTAGAGGAGCTGTCACTAAGGCTGTGCACGTTCCCCGTTTCAGACGAAGCCTGCAACCCCAGCCTCTTGAAAATCATTACACACATAGCTGCACCAACCGTGGCTCCTGCAAACACAACTGCTGTGGTCCCCACATTGGCTCCACCTTCAGAGAATGGGCGCTTCCTGTCCCCCGAGAATATTTTGGGACTGCTTGTCTTTGTTATCTGCCTTTTGTATTCTAGGTAAGTTAAAAGGAACTTAGTATAATATTCTTGTGAAAGTTAATAATAGAGTCAGGAGAAGCTATTTTGCTTTCGAAACCAGTGTGAGGAATTAAACATCTAGGTTGTCTTTAATGAAAAGTCCTTTACTCATCTGATTTACTCAGTTTAATATATTTCCTTACAGTTCAGAAAATCATCTCATCAGATAATTCCTCCCAGTCATAGAGAGATGACTTCTCCTTTTTATAGGAGGATAAAATCTTCACTTGACCCTCTATAAGCCAGAAGAGTGGCTCTCAAAATCAAGTGGGTTATTTCTTTAGAGAAAAATCTTGGAGTTGGAGGTGCAGGTTAGTGGTGAAGAACTTGCCTGGCATGTTCACAGCCCTGTGTTTGATGACTAGCAGTGTGAAAAACATATTAAAAATCTTTCTTTTCTGGTTGTAATAAATAACTCAACTGTAGAGTGTGTGTATATATATATATATATATATATATATATATATATGTTGCCCATTAATCAAAAACCCCAGATGCAGCATGCTACCCATTAACACTCATCTTCTCACTCATTTTTATTGATGTTTTCCATACAATGGCAGATACTGCTTTAATAATTTACTTACTCATTTTTTGGGGGGGTTTTGAGACAAGGTCTCACTACGTAGTTCAGGCTGGCGTTCGACTCATAGCAATCCTCCTCCTTAGCCTTTGGAGTGCTGGAATTACAGATGTGTGCCACCACGCGTGATTCTACTTTAATAATTTAAAAATATGAAATAACCAAAATAGGCAAGGATAATTTTATGTGCATTTATAAAATACAAGAAAATATTTATAAAATAAGAGATGAAGGTATCCTCCAAATCTATTTATCCCATGAGTAACATTTTGGTACACAATGTTTTAGATCATTTTCCTTTGTTAATTCCTTTGTTAATTTGTATCCCTGTGGGTATAATTTTATATGTAATTGTACTTGCATCATTTTATATCACTTGATATATAATTTTTAAATTAGGAACATACAATGTAAGTATACATACTTTTCTGATATGTAAATTTATTATTATATTTGGATGGCTTTCCACATTATGTATATAGATTAGCTTAATTTTTAAAAAAATCTTGCTTAGGCCAGGTGCAGTGGTACATGTCTGTGGTCCCAACTGCTTAGAGGCTGAAGCAGGAGGAACTCAAGTTTGAGGCTTATTAGAGCAATTTCACAAGACCCAGTTTCAAAACAGAAGGAGCTGGTGTCTCAGTTAATTTTCTCTCGTTTCTGGGACAAAACACATAACACCCAAAGTGAAGCAAGGAAAGGTTTATTTAGCTTACAGATTCTGGAGATTTCAGTCCATAATCAGCTGGCTGCAAGGCAGAGTGGCATCACACTGGGGCAACACTTCAAAGCAGCAGCCAGAGCAAAAAAGGGCAAAACGCAAGCCTCTTCTCTACCCTTATGTTGTACACAGGCCATCCCCCCCTTCAGGGTGAGTGTAACACTCAAAATGTCCTTGCCCTCCTTTGCACAGGAAGAGGATCTTTACAAAGTAAGAACCCTGGCTCCCTGCTGAGTCTCTCAATTAAACTTCTAAACTTCTCAAGTTGACAGAATGTATCAACCATAACAGCTGGGGAGGGTGGCACACACCAGGTCTCAGGAGGCTGAGGCAGGAGGACCACCAGTTTAAGGACAGCCTGGGCTACGTAGTGAGAGCCTCAAAAACTAAAACAAATTTTAAAAAAAGCATAAAGTGAGGGGTACTGCTGGACATGTAGCTCAGTGGAAGAGCACTTACGCAGCATATCTGAGACCCTGAGTCTCAAAAAAAAAATTGCTTAGAACGAGAATTGGCAAACTACAGCCCTTGCGTTAGCTGCCTGTTTTGTAAATAAAGTTACTAGCACAGAGGTATAGTCATTTGTTTCTCTGTTGTCTATGACTGCTTTGCTTTTGGCCTAACAGTTTTTTTAATTAGTGAGTTAGTTAATTTTTTAAGGTTTTTTGAGACAGGGTCTTGCTCTGTAGTGCAGACTGAACTTGAACTCACTTATGCAGCCCAGGCTGACCTAGAACTCAGTGATCCTCTTGCCTCAGCCTCCTGTGTGCTGGGATTACAGGCATGGGTCACCATACCTGGTATATTAGATAGAATTTATATATCATAAAATTCATCTTCCTCAAATACACAGTTCAGTAGCTTTTTAATATGTTCAGAGGGTTGTACAGTCATGACAGTCTAGAAACATTTTTGAGCTGGGACTGTAGTTGAGTAGTACTGCTAGCACATGCCTAGCATGCGTCAGGCCCTGGGTTTGATCCACAGCCACACACACAAAACTATTGTTCCAAAAAGGAACCCTCTAGCCGTCACTGCCTGTTCTTCACTTCTCCTTCCTCTGGCAACCACTGATCTACTTTATGTGTCTAAATTTCTCCGCTGGAACATTTCATAAATAGACTTAAGGTACTTTATGAGAAATGCATCATTGGGTGATTTTGTTGTTACATGAACATTGTGAACTGTACTTAACATAAACTGAGACGTAAGTGTCAACTGGCCGATGGAAGCTTAGGGGCCCACATTCTCACGTGTGTCCTGTGCTCACCGAGACATTGTATATGGTATATGTCTGTATGTGGAAAGGAGGGCCATTCAATATGTGGCCCTTTTTTGACTGGTTTTTTTCACTGAATGTTTTTAAGGTTCGTTGTTGCGGTATATATCAGTACTAATTCCTTTCTGGTTTTGGAAATACTGTTTTTCGTTTTGTAGGTGTACCTAATTTTATCTATTCGTCAGTCAATAGACATTTGGGGCTGTTATGAAAAATGCAGCTATTAATATTTGTGTGCAGGTTTTTCATGTGGTTGTATTGGGGGTATTGGGAATGGGGATTGAACCTAGGGTTTGTACACTAAGCTATATGCTCAGCTCTTTTTTTCTTTTTGTTTTGAGACAGGGTCTCACTAAGTCGTATGTTACCCAGACTGGGCTTGAACTAGTGATTCTTCTGCCTCAGCCTCCCGGAGTGCTGGGATTACAGGCATGTGTCACCACACTTGACTTGGCAGTTTGTTTGTCGTTCTGTTGAATATATAGCTAGTGCTGAAATTCACGAGTTATATGGTTAGTGGTTAACTTTTTGAGGAACTGCCAGAGTGTTTCTGGAGTGGCTGCATTTGTAGTCTAGTACATTCAACAGTGCATGAATTCTCTAGCTCTACCATCTCCTAACCATTACAGTGTCTATTTATTGTAACTATACTAGAGAGTGTGATACATAGCATTTCATTATGGTTTTGATTTATATTTCTCTAATGACTAATGATGATGGGCATCTTTTCATGTAATTATGATCGTTTGTATATTTTTTGTAAAGAAATGTCTGTTTACATTTATGACTTGTTTTTAAATTGGGTTATCTTTGCCAGGTGTGGTGGTGCATGCCTGTAATCCCAGCACTTGGGAGTGTGAGGCAGGAGGATCACTGCAAGTTTGAAGCCAGCCTGGGCTACATAGTGAGCCCAAGGCCAGCCTGAACTACATAGCGAGACCCTCTCTCAAGAAAAAACAGAAAAAAAAAATTGTCTTTTTATTGTTTTTATATATGGTTTGAGGTAGGAGGCCCTACTTCTATGATGTTTTGTACTATTTGCTGATAAAAAACTATTCTTTCCCTTGTTAAATTGTCCTGGTATCCTTGTCAAAAATCAGTTGATTCATAATTTGTAAGAAATTTATTTTTGTGGTACTGGTGATTGAACTCGGGACCCTGAGCTGTCTCATTTAGGTCTTTATTTTCTTTTGGTGGTTTATAGTTATTTGTGTATGCATCTTAAGCCTCTTAAGTATTTTATTCTTTTTTCATGGTATTGTAAATGAAGTCATTGTCTTAAAATTTTTAGGTTATTCCTAGAGTATGGAAATACAGTTGCTTTTTTTTTTTTATTGAGACAGGGTGTCGCCATGTAGTTCCCGTGGGCCTTGATCTTGCTACGTACCCCAGACTGGTTGATTGAACTTGTGGCAGTTCTCCTGCCTCAGCCTCCCAAGTTCTGGGATTTCAGGAATGTGCCACCATAATTGGATTTTTTTTTTTTTTTTTTTTTTTTTGCGGCACCGGGGATTGAACTCATGATCTTACGCTTGCCGGGCAGGTGCTTAGCCCGCTGAGCTAGATCCCCAGCCCTGGATTGTTTTTTTTTTAATATTGATCCTGTATTCTGCAATCCTGGGGGACTTAATTTATTGGTTCTAATGGTTTATGTGTGTGTGTATCCATTAGATTTTCTGTGTACAAGATCAAGTCATCCGCTAATAGACATAGTTTTACTTCTTTGGGATCCTTGCCCTTTTCCTGGTCTTTGAGGGAGGGTTTTAGTGTTTCTTTCACCATTAAGTATGACATTAACTCAGGGTTTTTCATCTGTGTACTTGTCCTACTTCAAGTGTTTTTGTCTTGAAAGGGGTATCAGGTTTTGTCAAATGCTTTTTCTTCTGATCATGTAGTTTTTGCCTTTTATTTGTATGTGTTCTTTCACTCAGTCATATAACTGCGGTTTGTAAGGAGTGTCTAGAAATGCATAGCTGATTATAGTTACTGTTAAGGAGTTCTTTGAGTAACAAACAAGACAGGATGACCAGTGCTGGAGCAGAAGGGTGCCTGGCAGCTCTGGGAAGTGGGAGGAGGGTCTGCCCCAGCCTAGTGAGGCATGATGTCAGGGAAGGTTTCCCGGAGGACGTGGCAGAGACGAGAGTTAGCTAGGAAGAGGTTGGCACATTCCCAGCGTAGAAGAGGCAGTTGTTGACACTACGTCGGTAATGGTAACAGATACTTTGCACATAGTATGCTTTGAGAGTGAGCCATTGAGTAGTAACGCGTGTGAATACTCTTAGTCCTGTAATAGGAGGAAGGCAGAGCTCAGCAAGGTGGTGCATGCCTATAACCCCCCTTTCAGGAGGCTGAGGCAGGAGGTTTGTGAGTTCAGGGTCAGCCTGGATACTTACTTAGACCTTGTTATGGTTAATACATTGTGTCAACTTGAGAAGTTTAGAAGTTTAACTGAGAGACTCAGCAGGGAGCCAGGGTTCTTACTTTGTAAATATACTCATCCTGTGCAAAGGAGGGCAAGGACATTTTGTGAGTGTCGCACCCACCCTGAATGGAGGGGTGGCCTGTGTACAATTTAAGGGTAGAGAAGAGGTTTGCACTTCACCCCCTTTTGCTCTGGCTGCTGCCTTTAAGTGTTGCCCCAGTGCCATGCCACCCTGTCTTGGAGCCAGCTGATTATGGACTGAAACCACCAAGAACTGTAAGCTAAATCAACCTTTTCTTCCCTAATTTTGGGTGTCAGGTGTTTGCCTCAGCAACGGGAGAAAGCAGCCAAGACAGACGGGAGAAAGCAGCCAAGACAAACCTGCATTTAAAAAAAAACCTCAGCTTTGCAGCACATGCCTGTAATTCCAGCAGTCTAGGAGGTTGAGGCAGGTGGATCACAAGTTCAAGTCTAGCTGGGGCAACTTAGCAGTTTAGTGGGACCCTGCCACATAATTTAAAAAAAAAAAGCTGAAGATGTAGCTAAATGCAAAGACTCTGGGTTCAGTCCCCTGTGCTAATGAATAAATGAGCAAGGCCAGAGGATGTAGCTCAGTATGGGGTGAGGGGTGTGAGGAATGTACCAGCTCAAGAACTTAAAGTGGGGCCTTCAGTACCCAAAGTAAGGGCACTCAGAAATAGTCTGAGTGTCCAGGCCAAAGGCAGCAGTTTTTTATGGCTCCTTTCTGATTTATCTTCCTTGGGATCACTTTCCAGCATCCGCACTTCCAGCAACACCCAAGTGCAGAAGCTGACGCTCTCAGGGAGCGACAGTGTGATCCTTGGTGATACAGCTGCCAGTGGAGGTGATAACGAAGAGGACGGGCAGCCTCGGAGGACTGTGGACAACGAGAAAGAGGGAGTGCAGTACAGCTACTGCACCTGCCACCTGATGTTCGCCTTGGCTTCCTTGTACATCATGATGACCCTGACCAACTGGTACAGGTAGGTGGCGCAGACAAAACTTGTGGAGGCCCACTTAGCCCTTGCACTGCCTGTAAAATCTTTAGCCATTGTCCTGACCACAGAATCTGTTCTCTTTTGTTTGTTTGTTTTTGTACTGGGAATGGATCTCAGGACGTTGCACCTGCCAGGCAGGCGCTGTGCTGCTGAGCTATGTCCCCGGCCCAGAATCTCTTCTCTTATTCATGTTGTGAAGCTGTGTTGGGTGCTTTTTGTCTAAAATACTTTTGACTTTGCCTCCTCTAGCATTAAAACCCAGTTGGGATTCTTTGCTATACAAATCATTTGGTGCTCTCCCAGAGTTGGGTTAAGAGAGAAAATCAGGTCCTAAAGTAATCTAACCCATCTTTGTTTACTAGTTTTCTCTGTGCTCAGAGATGGTCATTATCAGAGTGTTCTGGTCAAAGTCATGATGCACTCAGGAAGGACTTGCAGGGAGGCCATTTCAACCTGGACTTGTGCCAGTAATTAGCCAGATATTCCTGAAGAACCTTGCCCTCTGAATAGCTGGGGTCTTTCATGCTGGCAAGAAGAAAAACGCTATTTGAAAGCTGAGTCCTTTATTCATAACAGCTAAAAAGAGCAGCTTCCTTGTCTCCCACTGGAACCGTCTTAGGGTAGCAATGCCAACCAGTCTTCACTGGGAAGTTTCTCGCCTTGGCTGGGGGAGCTGCAGATGCTGATACAGGTTCCTTTATTTTTTCTGTTTGTTTGTTTGTTTGGTACTGGGAATTGAACTGAGGACCCTGTGCTTGCCAGACAGGTGCTTGTGCCACTGAGCTATATCCTCGGCCCTGTTTTGGTTTTTTTGAGACAGGGTCTCACTTCGTAGTTCAAGCTGGCCTTGAACTGGTAGTGATCCTCCTGTCTTAGCCTGCCAGGTGCTGGGATTACAGGCGTGTGGCAGCACCCCTGGCATGATTCCTTTAATTGATGCTCTTATTTTCTAGCCCCAATGCCACGTTCCAGACCGTGTCCAGCAGGTGGTCAGCCGTGTGGGTCAAGATTAGTTCCAGCTGGGTGTGCCTCCTCCTGTATGTCTGGACCCTCGTTGCTCCACTTGTCCTCACCAATCGGGACTTCAGCTAAACTTCCGGTTGCCAAGGACACTGCTGAAGCTCATAAAGGTCACCTTTGCTGAAAATTCATGTCCTTTTAAGTTTGCTTCAACTAAACCACTAAGTGAATGCTTTGCGAATTTGCCTATATTCAGGTTAATATCAAAAGGCAAGATTGAATAATGCTCGATGCAGAATCTGAACTTTTCATTTCTATGTATATTATGTTTATTTGTAAGGATATAGCACAAAGGGAACATTTTTATGTGTTAAAGTGAACTACAGCTGTGCTGTGAGGAAAGTTCTTTATAAAGACCTATGGGTTCTTACGGCTTTGATTTAAAATACTAGAAGAAGAATGTTGGATATTTGAAGCTATGGTTAATATATTTCTATTGAAGTCTCCTTAAAAAGCAAAAAGTGATGCATTTATATGACATTTTCCTCTGTGTGACATAAGCACACTGTCCGGTGAGTAAACTCTTCAGAGGTGTGGCCTGCAGTTCTTGGGCAAGGATTATGTAAGCAAGTCCTCCCTCAGAAGAGTGGTTGCTGATAAGGCTACTGCTTCTACATCTTGAGTTTCTTTATTTAGTTTTTTAATATTACAGCATTGATGCTGCTGATACAAGTCTGTGGCTTTGCCAGATATATTCATTTCAATACATGCTTTGTAGGTTTGATTAAAATGATTCAGTTGGGAAAACACTGCAGTGTATATGTAATCTTCTTGTTATGAGTATGTAAAAGTAAAGTGCATGTAAATTTATTATATTTGCACTAAAAGTATTTGATTAAAATAGAAAGATATTAAGCTTTTAAGGCCCTTTTTTTTTTTTTTTTTTTTGCGGCACCAGGGATTGAACTCACGACCTTGCGTTTGCCAGGCAGCCGCTTAGGCCACTGAGCTAAATCCCCAGCCCTTTAAGGCCCTTTCTTTAACAGCTTTTTGAGCTAGCAGCCATGTGTTATTTTTGGTCAGTCACAAGTTTATTTGGTATCTAGCCAAGGTGCTCCTCTTCCTTCTAAAACTTATGACCTGACTAGTGAACCAAGCCTTGAACTATCTAAATATCCTAAATATCACCCTAAATATCTTCCCCAGGTAAGACTTTGGTAGATGAAAGACAATTAAGGCATTGACAAGAAACATCTCCTGAGAGGCAGCATGTAAGGAGGTATGAGAAGTGGGTACACTTGTGCGTGCCTGTAACCCCAGCACTTAAAGAGAAGAAGGCAAGTTCGAGGCCAGCCTGGACTACATAGTGAAACCCTGTCTCACAAAAACAAAAACAAAAATAAATAAATAAATAAAGGGGGTAGAATGAAAATAATTCTTTCAGAGATTCACTGGTTTTTCTGTGCCAGGCCCTACAGATTCAGAGGTACAGATAGACACCCCATGATAGACATGGTATACATCGCTCTTTCATTTAGACTTTGGTTTAGAGGGGAGTGAAAACCAGCTGTTGGGTGTTTGTAATCTGGTAAATTAGTGCTGTCATATCAAAATTGCAGGGTACTCAAGTGAAGTACCTGGATAGAGGGCGTCGTGGTAAACTTCCTGGAGAAGGTGCTGTCTAAACCGGGGACTATCGAAGGAATCAGCTGAGAGAGAAGTGGGAGAGTGAGATGACATTGCTGAAGGGTGGCTAGAATCGTATGCTAAAGTCAAGGAAATGGGAAAGAGAAAGTTCCATCAATCTGGCATGGGGGAAGAATGTGGGGACTGAGTAGCAA
>RJWT010053994.1:0-10276 GCA_004365215.1 Cuniculus paca | reverse complement strand
AACAGGGGAAGACTGGTCTCAGATGAAAAGATTTGATGTGGTCCACCGAGCAGAGGGTAGATGTGATAATCTAAATGCTGGATTATACAACTCTGAGGCTCAAACTAGCCCTGAACTTCCAGGAATGTGAGTCAACATATTTTTTTCCTGTTTATACCATTTTGACTTGGTTTCAATCCTCTTGACTGGTGAAATAACCCTACATAATGTAACTATCAGCTCTTTCATTTATTTTAATTTGAAAAATCACCCCAAACATTAAAAATTTCGGAAGGACATCTTCTATTTTATGATAAAGTTTCATATTTCTATTTTTTTACTTTTCTCAATGTAAATTTTGATAATATAATAACAGAAATAGTGTCAACAACTTGCTTTATCTTTTCTAAAGTATATTCACGAAGGTCAATTCATTTGATCGCAATTAAATGGAATGATGCCGGAAGTTCATGTTTTACTCCACTGTAGACCTAAGAAAACTGTGGCTTAGAAAATGTAAGTCACATTTCTGAGATGATATGATTAACAAGTGAGTAAATTGGGTTGACAAACTAGGTTTTCTGAGATCTAGTCTAGCAGGCAGTATTTTAGAAAATGTTTACAAATAATCCAAATATATGCCTCATAAACTAATACATCACATGTGACAAGCCTAAAGTGATGGGGTTATTTGGTTGTATCAACAATAGAAATGTACCCACTCTGGGATAAATATCCCTGCTGAGTTGAGCTTTATATATGTGTCATTTCACGGGCTTTAAGGCTTTGGAAAAATGATTGAAATGAGAAATGGTTTCTTCTGACTCTAATGCTTTATATGAATACTTTATTAATACTATTAATATACTATATAGACCAATAAAGATCATTCATTCTACTGAAGAGTTTAGTTCTTATGGTTTCTAGATTCAAATTGTTTTCTTTTTATAAATGAAGAAAAAGAAACACATTCTTAAAATTATAGAATATTTCCAAGCAAACCTTCAAATATGATTTCTGATATTCTTTCCTGCAAAATGTTTGTTAATTATTTCAAGCAGCCAATTAACAAATACCTACTTATTATACGCCATGTGTCAGACAAACTCTGGATACTCTAGTGAATAATTTTATTAAGGCCTTGCCTTCACATAGAATTTAAATTCTTTTGAGGGATACAAATGACTAATTACACAATTATGATACAAAATATTAGGAATTATCCTTCATGAAATGGAGGTATTCACAAAAAATCTAGTCTGGCCAAGAGGAAGAGTGTTTGGGATTTTCTGGAGAAGGGAGTTCTGGAAGCCAGGATAGTCTTGCGAGCAGCATGCGTTAAAAAACTAAAGAATCAAGAACCAAAGCTCATTTGAAAATATAAAGAGTAAATATCATGATGCAATGTGATAATTAGGGCTTTGGATTTAGACTTTATTGAATACAATTGGGAGCTTCATCATTTCTGACAAGACATTGAGCATGGGAAAGTTTCCATCACTTCTTCAATGCTTATGTTTTGAAAGCGAAAGTAAATTAGTACTAGTTTGAATAACTTTAGTAAAGTGTCAAGGGCAGGATCTGGTATGTGAAAATTTAATTTAATTGACTGCTATCAATTTCCCTGTGAGGAAGACCTGGAGAGCTGGTCTGAAGGACGCTGAGAGGAGCAGTTAAAGGAATCAACTCATGATGGCCTTGAAGATCCTGTCTGCGATTTGACTTTCTCTTAAGCATTGTAGGACGGCTCTAAAAGGTTTCAAGCCAAGGAATTACATGAGCAGATTTACATTTTAGAAAAATTTAAATTAGGATGTAATCTGCAATCTCTTACATTGAACCCAATTGTGAAAATAAAACTGAATAAAAACATAGATGAATTACAGCAATAAGAAAAGACAATACTGTTTAAAATAAGTGTATTATATGTTTCTCATGTATTTCAAAAAATCCAGAAGGCCAACAATCTCTTGAGAGACCCATACGTATCAGCGCTATCGCTGAGCTATCAAATAGTTACATAACTTGCTCATAATTCTAAGAAAATTGTTACTGTTCCTGTTATTGACATATCCATATGTACAGAAGAATAAAAATTACATGCGTAGGAAATGGTCAGAAATCTTAATTACACCTAAATTTAATTTGTAACATTTGTGGATTTATATATTAAACCTTGCCTGTTACTTATTATCATCTGTGTTGGTATTCAGTAAATATTTTGTCGAATCAAGATTTTTGTGCAAATCATTTTACTTTTATGCTTACTGTCACACCTTATTGATTTTACTCATGTGTTGTCTTACTTTATAGTGTAAAATTGTTCAGTCCTTCTTGAATTATTTGTTCTTCTCTATTTACTGTGTGGAGGATGTCCCAATAAATACTGTTGACATGGCATTGGTTATATGCCAGCCTTGTAATTCTCTGTGTTGAAATTATTACCAACTGCTGTTTCTTCTATAATAGAGTAACTATCAGTATTTTCCAAAAGTGTGGTCTAAGGAACAATTACTATGTAAGAAAAGCTTAGGGAGGGAGAGTGTCTGTTGCAAATACATATTCTTGATGCCTACTCTGGGTTTACTGAATTGAAATATTCTGGGAATGAGGTTTGGGAACTTGTATTTTAAAAACTATTTTTCATATTCTTCTGTGAATTAGAAAACAAGTTCAGAATGAGAAAATCCTGTTTAATTACATGAAATGTTATCATCTCATGTTTTTGTCTATCAAGATTATCTAATAATAACTATGAAAGTGTTTGCTATCTACAAATTTATCAGAAAGTCTCATAAAGCATTATTTGGTTTGCTGAAAATACAAAATACAGAGATTGATTTAATAAATTTTTTAACTACCGAGAATTGAATTCAAAGTATAACACATGCTAGGCAAGGGCCCTAGCATGGAGCTATGACCTTTGTCCCTGATTAATATCATTAGCAAGTAAAAAAGATGAAAATTTAGCATTATCACCTTGAATGTCATGCTCAATTGGTACTAAAGGCTGAATGGTCATGTGTGCCACTAATTCATATGTTGAAGTCCTAATGCCCATGTAATGATATTTGAGGTACAGTTTTGGGGAGGTACTTCACTAATAAAGGTGAAGTCCTCATGAATGAGAGTAGTGTCTGTTCACAAAAGGACAGGAAAGAAATCACTTCTCTGTTCTCACCATATGAGGACATAGCAAGAATGCACTTGTGTGCAAACCAGCAAGATGGCCCTCATCAGAATCCAACGCTTTGAACTTCCTGGCATTCAGAATTTTGAGAAACAAATTTCTGTTTTTTTAAGCTCCTCTGTCTGTGTATTTTGTTATAGCAGTTCAAACTGACTGAGAGATCGTTCATATTTGAATGACTTCTAATATTTTCATGGTACCCAAAGTTAGAGAGAAAAGCTAATTTATAAATATCAAAATTTAAAACTATATAGAAAACTGAAACAACATGAAGTACATCACACTTAAATTTCAAATATAAAAAATTCCTATTTAAAATTAAAAACAGTTACATAAATCCAAGATGTGGAAAGAGGTGAACTAAGGACAATTTATTTGCACCAGGCAAAAGCTTTTGGTTGATTGCAAGCCGAATATGAATCAATAATGTGAAGTCGTTGCCAAAAATTGTCAAATTGTTTTTACTTTAATTATAATGTTTTAGCAATGACCGTAATATAAAAATTAACAAGTCATCAGCATTACATAACTTTAATTGCTTATTCTCTTCCAGGCCCTGGCCACGTACATACACAATTCAAATACTTATTCATACTGTAGATATTGTTAGGTGAATATACCTTTTCTATCTAATATTATTTCAAAAAAATAACGATAGTTTAAGCATAATCAATGGTAGTACAATGCTGATGTCAAGGAAGTCGTAGCAAAATCTTGTTCCATGCATGGCCCTCGCCCACAGAGACACATCTGGAGACAGCCATAAAACAGCATGGAGTTTGGAAGCATGGGGAAATGTTCTGCCAAGAAGAGACAATCCTTAGGAAACCATGAAAGATATTTTTATGTATCTGAAGGATTACTTTGCGGAAGAGGAATTTCCTAGGACCGTTTTAAACTTTCTGTTGGAGACCACTATGAAGCAACTCTCAGCAGGATTTAAAATTAACCAATAGGCTTTCTATGTTTACTTGTTGAGTCTGTCCAAGGCCTAGATCCCCTGTCTGGAGACGGGCAGTGGACTCATAGAAAGTGAAACTCTGTGGGTCACTGGTCCCTACTGAGGCCTATGGTGATCTGTGATGCTGTGAGGTCTCAAAGGACAGGATAAGATCATATCTGAGGACACCTGGCTCCAACCCCAATAACTAAATAAAGACTAGCTGCAGGCATTTTACTCCTGTAGTGAAAGTCAACCTGGAGACTTTCTCCTAGGATAATTCTCCTAAATTAGCATAAGATACTTCTCCTAAATTAGCATAAGATCCTTCTCCTGCATTAACATAGTCTGTTACCTGGAAAAGCCCTTGAACCACTCAGAAGGTTCTACTCAGTTTCTTATGTTTTCCACTCTAATCCCCTCCTTGTCTGAAAACCAAATAAATATGGGCTATGCAGAGGAATTCCTTGTCTAAGACCCCAGAGAATCTCAGTTTCTGCTAGAGGGTTTTGATCTTCCTGGAGCCCTAAAAATCATACCATTTGTCTCATTTATTTAAGTCTTCTCATCTACCCCTTTAGGAGGTTGCGGGACTGATCTGTCTGCAGTAGCTTTTACTGTTTCTAATACAGTTAAGATCAACTGAGTCTAGTTCAACAACCCATATTGATCCTCTAGTACATTCTGTGAAGTGAGTTTTATAACTCACTAGGGTCTAGGGTTAAATGAACATAGTATCTTATGTTAAATGGGGGGTCTAGGGTTAAATGAACATAGTATCTTATGTTAAATGCACATCTTAATGAACTAGTAGAGAAGTAAACATTAAACTCCCTTAAAGCTCCTGAGTGAATTTCCAAATATTTTCAGTATGATATATTAACATATTACTTCTGTACATTATTGTGCACATTACCTTTTGCGTACTTATTCTGTTTACATGACTGAGTATGGTTTATTAGTAATGATTATCACTCAGACACAATTATACACCTTCTTCGAGGACACATATTACAGAGATAAAAGGAATTTAGAATAAAATTACTACAACTCATATTGGTATGGGTGAATGATTAGATTTCCAAAGGGATTAATAAAACAAAGAAGCTAATTATTTAATTGATTAGTTGGAAAATTAAATTGAACACACAAGGAAGCGTTGCTCTGCTATAAAGATAGACAAATTTGAGTCATTTTTTTAAAAAATGGATACACCTTGAGGTCAAAAGTTTAAGTGAAATAAATCAAACATACAATCCTGAACATTGTATGGCTTCTTTTCTGTGAGAAACTCAAAATATAAATAAAGAGCAAAATAAAAAATGGACAATAGAGAGATAGATCTTTTGTAAAAGGGAAAGGGCCCAAGAAATGGAGGGAGTAATGCAGGAGGGACAAAGAGAATGAGAAGAGAATAAAGATAAGTCATGCATGTGTATCAGCTCCCCACAAGGGACGTAATCATCACATACTTCAACCAGCACTAATAAAAAATAAAAATTGAAAAAAAAGAAAGGGAAAGAATGTGCAGGGAAAGAACCATTTTCTGTCACGTTTACTAAATCTGTAGATTTTGTAGACTTATAATTCATGTTACAAAATTTAAAATTGTAGCATTTTAAAACATTTCATATACTTTAGCTTTTTAGCGTAACGTAGATTCGCCTTTCAAAATAATATAGGGGAATGAAACTTCCAACCTACTGTATGTCTTGTACGAGTTCGTGTTCTCTAAAACTGAAGAATGAATTTCAGGAACAATGGAGGTTAAGAGCAGAATGTATTTAATGAGAGAAAGAAAGGTTCTGTCTGAGAGACAGAAGGGGTCCCAAATAGGTTGCCAAAGACTCTGTCTTTTTAGGGACTTTTATAGAGTAAAACCAAGAGGTGAGACTGGTCCAAAATCAGAACTTGAAAGGTGGGTATAAGGTGGGACAGAACTATGGTCAACCAGTAAGATTAATTGCTCAGGTAAGATTGATTAAATTGGGGACAAATCAGAAAATGAGTCACTTAGCAAGCAGGCATGGTTAGAGAGCAGTGACTTTTCCCGCAGGCGATTGGAATGGTGACTCCTGGCTTCCTCAGGGTAATAGAGAACTATTTCGAGTATCAGTCCTTAGCCTGTGGGTGCATTTGTTTGATCTTTTGTCTTGAGGCCTGGCCCACAACAGGAGGTGTCTGTCTTCTCCAAGTTTGCAAGGTATCTGGCTTTCTGCACTGGCTCCTTCAAGGACCTAGCCCTGTCTGACTGCCTATAATATTTCTATCTAACTCGGCTGCCTACCAGTCACCCAACAAGAGAACTTTGAAGATAAGATAAAAAGTAACAGTGAAGAATTATAAACCATTGAGTAACAATCAGAATCCAGGATAGGTACAAAAAAGTAAACAAATGAATTGGAGGTTTGATGAGGAACTTTGCTTTTACTTCCCACAAAATGCTAACTATGATGGGTTTGAGAATAGAGTGGAAAGGCCTAGAGCTCATCCCCTTAATCAGATAATAAATATTGGAGATTGGCAGTGATACACGTCAAAATGTATATAATTTGATAGGAGAAAAAAACACACCATCACTTCTATGTTATGCCTGGCGGATACTAGCGTGTATTTTTTTTATTATTTTTCATATTGAGGATTGACCTTAACCTGAATCTAAATCAAGAAAGCAACAGATATGTCTGCATTGAGAGAAATTCTATAAAAGCCCATGCTTCTAATCTTGAGAGGTCCAAGACCATGAAAGTCAATGCGATTGAGAAACTCTCAGGAGCAACAGAGGAAATGATGTGCAACCTGTGATCCTGACTTGGATTTTTGCTGTGAGATGGTAGATATGTGTCACATTTAATTTTCTGATTTGGATGGATGTGATTGTGGGTCCTCAGTCCTACTTCCTTCTCCCCTCCTTTTCCTTTCCCTTGCTTTCCTTTCCCTTTTGCTCTTTTCTTCTGTCCTTCCTTTTTCTCTTTTCTCTTTTTTGTTTCTGTTGTAGAAAATGTACCGAGGTGTGATTTAAGTGTTTGAGAGTAATGAAACAGGTTGGCAATTGATTTTCAAACCATTTAGGAAAAAGTTACTTTTACCACACTTGCAATTGTTCTATAATTTTGTGATGCTTTAAAAATTTAACATGTTTTAGACATAACTACTTAAAAAGTGTTTGGATAGAGGTGAATTGCACTTAATGGTCATCTAAAAGAGAAATGAA
This sequence comes from Cuniculus paca, assembly GCA_004365215.1. Taxonomy (NCBI): domain Eukaryota; kingdom Metazoa; phylum Chordata; class Mammalia; order Rodentia; family Cuniculidae; genus Cuniculus; species Cuniculus paca. The sequence goes on along the minus strand of RJWT010053994.1, from coordinate 2,953 downwards.
AATTTCTTTCTCTTTGGCATTTTCAAATATATCAGTATGAATCACTCTCTTAGAAAGTCAAGTAGAATATTCTTACAATAAGATACATGGCAATCCATCCATCTTGTGGCATGGCATCTATAGGTATTTTTTTCTAAAAATCTAGTGCGAAGTTACTTAATGTGGAGAAATAGAGTTAAATGTGTGATTTCAAAAACTAACTTCTAAAGTTGCTTTTATGAATAAATCCTTCACATTGGCTAAAACAGGAAATCTGACTGTAGTTAAAGGATTTAGAAAGTCTGACTTTCTTACCAAACATAATGTCCAAATTTCACTTCCATTTCAATATGCAAAAGTCTTGTGATGATATAGGCATTTTTTTTTCTTCTTTTTAATTCTGCTAATGGAAAGCAGTGTATATCTTAGGCTATTTGGTTTCTGAGTCTTCATTGTAGGGTCTTCATTGTAAAATGCAAATAATATCAACCCTATTTATTTCACAAAGTTCCTGTTGTACAACATGAAAATAAAGTGTATGAATGGGAAGCGCTTCAGTAAGAACTGGTACACTTTGATAAGAGAGATTAGTTCACAAACATCACTGAAATACTTCCACTTAGTTCTTCCGATGGAAGATATCAGAATGTGTTTAGTATCTGAGAAGTGTCTCCCTATTCAGAATATCAGAATCTATTCAATATTTGAGATGGGTTTCAATAAACTGAAATAAAACACCAGGAAATTTTGAATATGCCTGAACATGCTCCACACAATAAGAACCACATTAACTTTATTGAATTCAGATTAGTAAATGAATCATGGCACACATCAAGGTACCATAATATTGAATAGATTTTTTTTTTTTAATGCGGCAACAGGGATTGAACTCATGACCTCATACTTGCCCGGCAGGCACTTAGGCCACTGAGCTAAATCCCCAGCCCTTGTCTTTTTGAGACAGGGTCTCACTATGCCATTCAGGCTGGCCTTGAGCTCACTTTGTAACCCAGCCTGGTCTCGAACTCACCATGATCCGCCTGTCTCAGCCTCCCGAGTGCTGGGATTACCGGCATGAGCCACCACGCCTGGCTTGAATGGATTTTTGAGTTAATTTGTTCGTTCTCCTTTCTGATGCAAGCAGTCAGCAAGGATGGGTAAGAGAACATACGGTTAACACCATGGTACTGCCTGAATCATGCCCTTCCTCTTGTTTTGTGCTTCTCAGAGATTATACCCCTTATACCACCGTGCTGATTCCTCCTATAGGGAATGTTAAATACAGTAAAGTGATTTCTTATGATCTGTTTGTAGTTGCTCAATTTATATTTAAATTAAGTAAATCTATGTATTCTAAATTGCAAAGAACAATTCACTCTGGCCTCACCCTGACCCTGCCCCCTAGTCACCTTGGGAAGCCCTGGGTTCTTGCTCTCCTTGGGCTGTCCTGAAGCTCTGAGTTTCTTACTGACCCAGAGGCCCTGTGATTCTGAGTCCTTACACTGACTGTCACAGGTGTTGTTTTCATCTGGTCATGAGAAGAGTACCTTTTTCACTAAAGCTCAGGCTGAATGTGTATTTTACCTTGGTGGTGGCTGTGTCCACCATGACACTGCACTGCTCTGTGACAGGTCTTTATGGTATTTACTAGGTTTCTGCAGTGCAGAATGTAACTGCTATTTTTAATACTCCATTTTATAATGGGAATAAAAATTCAGTATTTTGATTCTTATTGCTAATTTTCAGTACTATTAAGGAGAATTGCATAGCCAACAATAAGTACAATAAGGTAATATTTCTAATTTGTATTCTTCTTCACTCCAGAAAGCTCTGGAGCCAGTAAGAACCTCCCAATAACTATTACTTCTGGGTTTCCAGTATTTCTCAAGCTGTCTTTTGGCACAGATCAAATTATATTTTTAAGCACTGAGTCACAATAATCAGCACTTATGAACAGAGAATTTTAAATTAAAATATGTCAGAAATGATGCTCACATCTCTGTGGTGTTTTCCTGAATTTTTTGCTCATCACTCAGCCTCTTCACAGTTTTTTGCAGGCAGTCATCACTCAAAGAGTACTATGTAAATGAGTAAGTTTCACTCTGCCCCTCCCATACTCCCCACCTCCCAGAAGGAAGCATCGCTAGGTGCTAATGCCAAAGTCAATAAATTGAATTTGAAAACCAGAAGTTCTTTTTACAATTTATAATCATCATTACTTATTTAATGGTCACAAAATATGTTTTCAAATTAAATTTTTAAAATAAGACAATTTGTTTCAGCTTTATTAATTCCATTGGAGCTATTGTAACAGAATCTGCAAAATTTAAATGACAAAGGATAAAATTAGAGAAAGTAATGATAACAATGCATTTCAAAGTTTATGTAAGTGCTATTATAAATCATAAATGAAAAAATTGTTTTAAACCAGTATAAAATGTTCTGTGAAAAATGTATTTGATACATGGTAATGGAAAGTTGATAAGGAGGGGCTGAACTGGAAAGGAATGTACTTTTCACACATAACAAAAGCCCAGAGATAGATCATTCAAGGTTAGTATGGCTCATGACCAATGTTGTCAGATAACCCTGTTTCTTTCAGTTTCCTGGTTTGCCATATGTGGCATGTTTCCTTTTACCTCAGGCTTCTTTATTTCAACATACCTTGAAGTATTCCAATGGAAATGAGAGAGGCAAAGGTCAAAGGTTGAAGAGTACCTATTGAGGGAGTCCACCTTTCTCACTAGCTTTAGGGGAAGACACCCTCCATGACCTTCTCCTAAATCTCATTGACCAGGAACATTACGTGTGATTGCCCTATTTGCATCAAATTTTGCAAAGTATTATGAACTGGGCTTGTTGACATCTCATTGAAAAGTAGATTTTATAACTAATAAAAGAAAAAGACATTGGACAGTTACATTGTCCAAAATTATCTTAATTAGATAGCATATAATCAGGTTCCAGAACTTCT
>RJWT010053993.1:0-10350 GCA_004365215.1 Cuniculus paca | reverse complement strand
GTTCATAATCGGCTGGCTCCAAGGCAGAGTGGCATGGCAGAGGAGCAACAATTCATGGTGTCAGAAAACAGCAACAGCAACAAGCGGGGGTGGGGGTGGGGCAGCAAGTTTCTTTCTGCCCCTTTTGTCTTATCTAGACTCCTGGGATTGCGGCAGTGCCAATCCAATCAATAGACTGATCCAGCAATCACCCACCCTTAATACCAGGGTAGCAGAAAATCACCCTCCCACCCCACCCCCTGCAGCCAGTATACATCAGTTTGTTAAGTTATCCAGGTAATAGGTCCTGTTCCAGATCTGCTTGCTCCTGTCTCTTATAAATGGCTGGTCACTCCAATCCCCAACTGACCAGTCATTCTGCATCTGTAGTTCCTGCCTGCTTATCCAATATAAACCCTAGACCACCAGAGATTGGAGTCTGATATTTTGGGAATGACCCAATCAGTGTCCGTCAATGTAAAATAAATCTGCCTCCAAATTCTGGGTGTTGTTTCAGTGTTTCTGCTTGCTGTTGCACCAGCACCTTTAATCCCAGTACTGCATACTCCATAGATTCAGCCACCTCTGAAAAGTCTGCTCCCCCTGACCACACGAGGCTTTGGAGGGACATCCAGACACAAAGCATTACCACTGCTTATTCCATCTCAATTTGTTTTTTTGTAGGAGTTACTGTTTTCACTGCTTTAAACATCAGTACTGTTCTAGGGTACTGTCCCTGACCTATTTCAACATTTGCTCCTACAAAAAAATCCCCATGGTTTACCACCTGCAAATAGGAGAGGTGGGTTATAGTGATACTTTTTCTTTGAAAACTAGGAAACAATTTTAAGTTACTATTGTCAAGAGTTAAAAATCAGTAACAAAATCAGAACTGACTCAGATTAGCTTTTTAGTCTTAAACTATTATGGTTTATGCATTGCCTCAACTTGAGAAGTCTACAAGCTTAACTAAGTGACTTAGTGGCTTGATATCCTGGGTGTACTGGACAAGTAGTTACCTGGTCTAGGATATTGTTCGTTGTGTCAATTTGAGGAGGTCTAAACTTTAAGTGATTTCAGCAGGGGGCCAAGGTCCCTAGTTTGTAACATCTTCAACCTGTGCAAGAGGAGGTGCTACACCCACCCCAGGGGGGGCAGATGGCATACAATAAAAGCCAAATGAGGAGGGACTGGTGGCTGGTTCTTCAGAGGAGCTTCAGTCTTCACCTTCAGCTTGGACGTCGTCTCCTGGCTTCTGGCACAGACTGTTTGGCTGGGACTCTTCAGCCTTCCATAGTATATTCTTCAGTGTTCCCTCGTAGACCCATCAGCCTCCTGATGTGGACTTGCACGGGACACTGCAGTTAGCTCCAGCCCTTAGGCTAGACCCTTCAGCCTCCAGCAGGCAGACACCCTCTGCACACTCCCTCACTCAACTTTGTGGCTGACCACTGTGAGCCAATCTTGTAATTTCTTATACATTTGTATATCTTGTGTTATATCTGTTTCTCTAGTAAACCTTGATACATAAACTTATTTGACAGTAACCACATTCAAGTTATGAAAATAATAAAATAACATATTTACTGTAAAAGCTGCTGATTATCTAAGGGAACACAAAATTCCAACCGCAAAGGCAAATGGGAGCATCTACCCAAGCGCTGTGTGCGGGAAGATGACTTAGACTGAAGGACTGGTGTTCTCTCTGATTCAGGGACATATACTGTAGTACACTAGTCTCAGTCTAATGTTGTTGAACTATGATTAATCTTATTCCCTTTATTCCACATAAAATTGCAAAAATACAACTTCTGATAATCTGGCTTCTCACTTCTGTCTGGGTGTTAAGGGAAAAATGCTAATATTAATATGCTACTTTCTGTTGGTAATTACATTTGTCCACTAAGTTAACGAACTGGCATTTTGACTATTACCAGTTTTGTGAAAGTGGCCTATATGATTTTATCAGGCTTGGAGCAGATATGCTCATATCTTCAGCCTCCATGACTGTGTGCTAGATTGTTCCCTAAGGTAACAAATGTGCTAAGTTTAGGGGTCAATTCCCTAGAGACAAATCATAAGTTAGTGAACTTGTTCTCTTTTCTTTTGGAGAGTTTCTGTAGTACCTGTACTCTGGCTACTTCTAAACTCAGAATGAGTTCAAGATCTCTTAGATTTTGGCACATATATCCAAGTGACTTGTAGACCTTTCTCCTTAGATGGCCAAGAAATCATAAGACCTCAACATATTCACTCGATTCCCCTCTCAACTTTTTCTTTTATTTGTTTGGAGACAGGGTCTCACGTGTATATATTTCAGGCTAGCCTTGACCTTACTTATGTAGCCCAGGATAGTCATGAACTTGCAGCAATCCTTCTGCCTCAGCCTCCTAAGTGCTGGCATTACAGGTGTGCACCACTATGCCTGGCTTCAACTTACTTTTCTTCTTATATTCATATTCATATTCTTTTTTTTTTTTTTTTTGCGGCACCAGGGATTGAACTCACGACCTTGCGCTTGCCAGGCAGGCGCTTAGACCGCTGAGCTAGATCCCCAGCCCTGTTTTTGAGACAGGGTCTCACTATGCCGTTCAGGCTGGCCTTGAGCTCACTTTGTAGCCCAGGCTGGTCTCGAACTCACAACGATCTGCCTGTCTCAGCCTCCCGAGTGCTGGGATTAAAGGCGTGAGCCACCACGCCCGGCCTTATATTCATATTCTTGATGAACAAAACTATAATCCATCAATTTAATCACCAAGACCAGATGTATGAGCCATTGAGGATGCTTCCTTTGTCCCTCATTTCTCAAGCATTAGCAAATTTTATTAATTTTCCTTACTTAGCATTTATCACATGTATTCTCAATCTCAATCCTTTGCTACAACTAAATTTGCTGAGCCTGATGTAAATGCCTAATCCATTGTCACAATCCCTCAAATGGTCCTTTAAATGGCCAGTCATCTTTCAAAATATAATCTAATTATTTTTACTTTCGTGCTTAAAATCTTTAGAGGCTTTCTATTTTCCAGTGCTGACAGAACTTGCAGTGACAGTGAAAACATGCTACATTGCCTAATATAGTTGAGCTATGGTTTGAAATGTTAACTTAAAAATTCATGTTGAAACTTAACCTCATCATGGTGGTAGTTAGAGGCAAGACCTTTTGACAAATGATTGTTATAAGGCCTCACCTTTGTGAATGGACTTGTGCCTTATAAATGGGCTACAGGGAATTAGTTTGGGCTTTTGTTTTGTACTTCTACCATGTGAGAACATAAGTGTTTATTCCTTTTTTGCTTTTCTATCCCTTGTGTCTGTGAAGTTATACATTCAAGGTGCCATCTTAGAAACGGAGACCAGAGATCTCCCCAGACACCAAACCTACCAGTTCCTTGACCTTGAATTCATCAGCCTTGAGAACTGTGAGAAAATAAATTTCTATATTCATTATAAATTACATACTCTCAAGTATTTTGTTACAGTAGCACAAATGGACTAAGACAGCTGATAGCTACATATCTGCTGAGCACATGAAATCTGGCTTGTGTGGTCATGGAACTGAATATATAATTTTATTTAGTTTTAACTAACCATTACATAGCAATCAAAGTTCTTAAAACTGAGCTTCTGTGTATTCATGGGGATATACAGAATGCAACTGTGTATGCAGTTCTCTGAATGCAGCATGCTGTTTCATTGCCCATATTTATTTCTAAGATGCTCACTTCCACTTTATTGTCCTTTCTACCTGATATTCATTTTTTGGGAAGAGGAAATAAAATCTTTTTTTCACTTACTTCCAAAACTATTGAGTCCCTTTTGCTTTGTATTACTGACTTCTGCAAATACTATCATAGTAGTTACACACTTTATCTTTTACATATGTCTCACTAAATATTTGACATTTATCTCAGTATCTAAGATGTTAGTGACTAAACACAACAATCAGTGTTCAATGCTTGCTGACACATGAATCTCAAATATAACTTCAACACATATCACTGAACCCTTCTAAGTTTTTAAAAAATATTATACATAGACATTAACTGTAGAAAGTAGGGTTTTTTCTTTGTCCTGTTGTTGTCTGTTTCAGGTAGTGGCGGGAATTGAAACCAGGGGTTTCACACGAGTTACACTCCCAGATTTTTTTTTTTTTCTGGTTTTGAGACAGGGTCATACTAAGTAGGTCAGGCTGTCCTTGAACTCACAGTACTCTTCCTACATCAGCTTCCCAAGTGCTGGGATTACAGGTATGTGTCATCATGCCTGCCTTATATCCCTACACCTTTTGAGACAGGGTTTCACAAAGATGCTAAATTTCCCAGGTTGGGCCCAAACTTGTGATTTCTTTCAGCCTCAGAAATTTCTGAGGCTACTGGTCTGTACTGTCGTGCCATACTTGTTTCTCAGCTTTTGAATTATACTATACTAAACATCAGTTTTTCTCTTAGATAATAGGTGCTGTCAGATAGCAATGGCAAGTTTCCATTATTATACTTACTTTGTTGAATCTTCAAATTCAATCTTTCCCATACTGCTTAACATACAGATAATATCATTGCAATTCATAGTCAATCTAAAATAAAACATCAGCATATAAAACATTCTTGTAAGTTTATTATTACCATCTCTAAACAGAAATTAGTGATATTAAAATAACTAATTTAAATGAAAACATTTAAATAACTTGCAAATGTATCATAAATCACATTTTAAGTTGGCTGCTTAGTTGGGGAACAGTTTTGACCCAAAGTTTGCAATCATAACTGTTTGCTCAGTTACTAAATTTAGGCTCCAATACATTTTTATACTTGTTATGATTTCCTGAACCATTACTTACTCACCTGGGAGGGTTCCTTGGTTTTAGAAAATTAACTTGTGACAATTCACTCTCAAATGTTAACTTCAAAGTCTGGATAATCTATAATCAAAAGAAAAGCGTTACTCATGTTAATTTTTTTTTGTCATAAATATTGCTGAAAGGGTATGATTTTAGAAAGAAAAATTTTTTTTTCTGGTACTGGGAACTGAACTCAGGAACCTGCACTTGCCAGGCAGGCGCTGTGCCAATGAGCTACATCACTGGCCCTTAGAAAGAGAATTCTTTTTGGTGTTTCCTTAATGTACTCAAAGGCTCAATTTTGGGCACTTGAAGGAATGGGTGCCAAGAAGTTTATAACCTTTTTTCCTAAAGCAGTGTAAACTTTTCTGAAAAAATGTATTAACAGATAACAATATACCAGCTAATAAATGGGATCTAGCTAAATGATAACAGAAAATTCTGACCAGACTTATTTTGCACCTAGGCTGCTATCTTCAAATGATTTCTTTTTTATGTTTCATCTTCCTAGTGAAACTAACGAGGGAAAGACCAAATTTTGTAATTTTTTTTTCATTGCCTAGTATCTCATGTGTAATACACAGGAAAGAATCATTATTGTTTTTAGAATTAGGGCTCAAGGAAGGCCAGTCCAAGTAAGATGGTAGTAAACTCCTCAGCTTTCATTTTAAAAATTAGAGATGGTGGAAGCTGATCAAACACTGGTTTTTATTCCACATTTTGACTTGGCCCAAACATTTGATTATCTATGGTAAAAAAGACCCCAAGTGATTCTACTTTTGACCAGTTCTATACTGTAGGTACAAGATTAGATGATAGAAGTTTGTTGAAGCAGTTCTGTTGACTTGTACATTCTGGGAGGGGTAAGGAAACAAAAACATGAATGAGATCTTGAATTAAACTTTTAAGATAAGAATTCACCCATACCTAAATTACTCATGAGACAAAGTCACATTTGTCTCTCTTAAATATCTTCATATTTATTCAGGTTCCCTAAAAATCTTGCTATAGTTTGAATTCATGTATCTCCCAAAGGTCTGTGTGATAAAGGTTTGGCCTCCATTATAGCAGTTCTGGGAGGCAGTGGAAACTTTTAAGAGGTAGGGCCTAGGGGGAAAGGGAGGCCATGTCCTCAAGGGGAACTGTGGGACTTCAACCCCTTCCACTCTCTTTTATTACCTGACAATAAGGCAAGTGGTTTTGCTCTACCATGTGTTCCCACATGATGTGGCCACACAGGCCGAAAGCAAGGGAGCCGTGCAATCATAGACCGATACCTTCAAAACTGTGAGCAAAATAAATCTTTTCTCTTTATAAACTGATCGTCTCAGGTATTTATAGTACTGATGAAAAACTGACAAACACAAACCTCAACTTTCACTTCGATGCCATCTTATTTGCTCTCAGACAATGTGCTATAAAGACTTTACTGCAGAATTTTCCTAAGTGATAAAAAAATAAAATGCTAAAGAAATTGAATATTGTCTTAGAATTCAAAATACCCAAGAATCCTAAATTGATATCAATACAGATGGTCCTTGTTGTATGGTGGTTCAATTTATGACATTTTGACTTTATAATAGTGTGACAACAATAAGGGAAACAATATTAATGAATTTGAATTTAGATCTTTTTCTTGGGGCAGTGATATGTGGTCTGATCTTCTCTCACAACGCTGGATAAGTGGCAGAAAACCTTGGAATCAAAACAATAAATAACACATCAAAAGAGCAAACAATTGCTACTCTACAAGTATACTTTGTTAAGCTATGATATTTAGTAGGCTAATTACACAAATGCATTTTCTATAGATTACCATAATGTAAAACCCCATACTGTTAAACATGTAAAATAAACCACATGTAAAGGTTGATACACTGTGTCAACTTGAGAAGTATGTAAGTTTAACTAAGCAACTCACCAGGGGAACATGGTCTTCACTTTGTAAACATCCTCATTCTGTGCAAGAAGAGCCAGGGAGAAGGTGTGAGTGCTACACCTGCCCTGGGGGTGGTAGTCTGCTTACAATATAAGGGAGGAAAAGAGGCTTGCTCTTCCCCTTTTCTGATGCTTGTTGCTTTTGCTGTCTTCTGCTGCCATGAACTGTTGCCCCTGTTCCACACCACCCTGCCTTGCAGCCAGCAGATTATGGACTGAAAAACCTCCACAAACTGTGAGCTAAACAAACCTTCCTTAATTTTGGGCACTGGGTATTTTGTCTCAGCAGTGAGAGAAAAGTAACTAAGACACACCCCAAAACCCATTTACATTGTAAACAATTAAAATTACCTGGTTAAGGTCACAAAATGTCCTCAGAGAAGGCGCTGATTTTAATTCTTTTGCTATCTTCATAGCTGCATCCAAATCATTTTTTTTCTCCTCAATATAGCTTTTGGTCATTATTAAATGTGATAAATAATCATCCATATTTCTTATAAGTTCTTCACATAAGTTCTTTTTCCTTCATTTAAAATACCAAGGTTATTTCATAGTATTTCATGAACATCTATGTTAAGGTGAATTTTGGGAGTGGTGTTGCTGAGGATTGAACTCACAGCATTAATACCAAGATACACACCAACCCTTCATTCCTTAAATTTTTTTTTTTTAAATTTTGAGACAGAATCTGGCTAAGTCACTAAGTTGCCCATAATGTCCTCAAACTCACAATACTTCTGCCTCAGCCTCATGGGGTGCCAGCATTACAGGCACATGCCACTATTCCTTTTTTATGAATGTGAATTTATAATGACTAAACAGTATTTAAAAGGGTAATTTCACTAGGTGATAAATTTAAATAACATTGTTAAATGCATCTGAAAGGATAATTTTACTAGTTGATAAAAGGCATGTAACTTTTTTTTATTTTAAAGAAAATAGAACAAAACAAAACAAAAAAAGCAAAACAAAACAGAATAGAGTCAAACACAATATAGCATTTCAGAACAGAACACTGCAAGCAATACAGGTCTTCAAAACATTAACAACAGGAGATTAACAATGGTTACCCTAGTGTCTCTTGCCTTCTTCGAAAAGAGCATATAACATTATTAAATGAGAAATTCAATTGAACTGAAATGTGCTACAGGTGAAAGGCATATATTCATGATTAGAGAAAAAGAAAATTTTGTAAAAGGAGATCGTTATCATGTACAAATACAGCTATCACAGATTTAGAGGTAAGACTCTAGATCTAGATCATTCTACGCAATACTAAGAGAAATCTTGGCTGCATCTATCCTGTAGTTTCTTGGTCTGTATTCACTTGTTACAAGAATTTACCTATACTTCAGAAAATATCCATTAATATAAGATTTTAAAATAGGTATCACCAAACCACTTTAGATAGCAATTGACTATAATTGACTATAATTGACTTTATCCAAAAAGCAAAGGAAGGATTATATAATCACTTCTTCATCACTTCTAGCTCATTACTCAAAACTTTCTGTGCACATCATAGTGGAATTATGATATGGCAATTAAAAGTATAAAACATAACTTATTCAATCAGTTTATTCATCAAACAAAATGACTTCTCATTATTTTCCTAAAATCAAACCTGGCCCCTAAAACCAAAACTGGAAATGATTTCTTTAGGGAAAAATAGGTCATTTTGATAAGTTACACAATGTTCCTAAAAACTTGGGCACATGGGCCTTATTATGATGTCAGCAAAACAATATACAAGGAAGCCCTCATTTAAGAAGGAAAGAAAAGGCAGCTTCCCAAAGTGATGCATGCTTGTAATTCCAGCACTCTGAGAGGCTGCAAATTTGAGGCCACCCAGGACAACTTATTCCTTTATGACTTAGTGTGACTGTCTCAAAACGGGGGCTGTTGATATAGCTTGATGTAAAGGCCCTGTTTCAATCCCCCATACTGCACTCAAAGGAGAAAGATGGGTATATATGTAAAATAGTAGAATTTTCCTATGCAACTTAAGTTAAGCTTTAAGTCTTAACAGAATGTTATAACTTTAGGAGGTTGTATGTTATCTTCATGAATAATCACAAAGAAACTATAGAATATGCACAAAAAAGAAATGAGAAAGAAATTAAAAGGTGTCACTACCAAAAAAAATGAAGTAAACACTAAGGAAAGCAGTAATAGAAGAAAAAGCTAAAAAAAAAAAAAGTACAGAAACCAAAAAGGCGAAAGTCTTTCCTTAACAGTAACTACTCTAAATGTACACAGGATCACATCCTTAGTCAAAAGGTATAGAACAAGGAGTGAAAAATCATGACCAAACTATATTAAAGCAGAACTCAGAGTAAAACTAGCTTTTCCTGAAAAATCTTCCCAGCTCCAGGCAAGCAGCTTCTTGGGTGCACTTCATCAGGAGGGTGGTCCTGTACTTTCTCAATAATGAGAGAGATACATCCAGCAGTTCTCTCATGAGAAAACTGATGAATGGTGGTTGTAAACAAGCTTTACAACATCTTGACATCCTGAGATTCACAGGATGTGTCTCTTTTCAAGGTTAAGATAAGACTGACCGCTAAGATGACTAACTGTCTTTGCCTTGCTTCTGTACTTGTGCTTACTTGACACTACAAACTGTATGAAAGGGGGCTTTTTTTGTTCAGGGCTCAGCCATTTTTGGACACCAGGAGTCTTCTGAGCTGGGTGTACACCTAATAAAATCTTTCTACTCATCTCTCTGATCTCTTGGATTCTGCAACAATGTGATGTCATAAGAAACTCATTTAAGATCTATGGATATGCATTGTTGAAAGTGAAAAGGTAGAAAAAGGTATTTCATGGAAATAACCAGAACAGTTGGGGTACCTATACTAATACCACACATAATATACTTAAGTATTATAGGCATAAATTTAGCAAACATCAGAATCTCAAAATGTAAGAAATTTGATAAATTTATGTATTTTTTTATTAAAATTTCTTAAATTGAGTTATGGACAGGTCCACAATAATTGAGGACTTCAATATCTGACCTTTGATAATCAAAAATCAATTAGAACAGATTCAATAAATAGATAACTTGGGCAATGATATGGATCAATTGGAGATAGATAAGATAGGTGAATTGATTCCACCCAGCAACAGAAGAATACATATGTTCCTGGAGTTTCATGTGATGTTTTCCAGACAGACCACATGTTAGGTCCTAACACAAGCACCTTAATATACTTAAAGATTAATATCATACAGAAGTTCTCTTCTAATCGCAATAGAATGAAACTAGAAATAATTAACAGAAGAAAAACTAGAAAACTCGCAAATATGTAAAAATTAATAACACATGCCTCAACCCCAATGGGCCAAAGAAGGAATCACAAGGGAAATTAGGAAACTATGTTGAGACAAATGAAACAAAAACAGACAAAAATGTATAGGCTTCAATGCAGACACTGGTAAGAGAGACACTTATAGATAAAAACAAAAACAAAAAACGAAAAACATTTTAAAAAGGAGCTTTCAAATCAATAAACCTAACTTTATGAGGAACTAGAAAAAGAATAAACCCAAAGAGAACAAAGGAACAATAAACAAAATAAAAAGGTAGT
>RJWT010053992.1:0-10345 GCA_004365215.1 Cuniculus paca | reverse complement strand
ATTTGCATTCTTTTCATCCACCAATCCTGTAGTCATTTGTTATGGCATCGGTAGAAAAATAATACAGAGAGACTTCCTTGATGGCATTTATAATCTTTGTATCTGAAATATTTCAACTAAGGGACCAGCCCAAGAGGTTTAGGAATAAGGGGATGGTTGATAGAGAGTATACATGATTTCTTGATGAGAAATTCTAAAGTTTTACATGCCGAAACTACCAAACTGAGTGAATAGGATCAACTAATGCCTGAACAGGCTTGATTTTAAGTTAAGTGAGCATGGCGAGCACACTGTTAAAAACTCAAACCTGATTAAATCTCTGATGAAGCACAGCATGACAAATGCCAGCCGACTGCAGTCTGTGAAACTGAATGTAGTGTACAGAGTGGGGAACTTTCTTATAGAACTGGCAGCTCAGACCCAAGGTAGGAGGCTTGGGTCACCAAGTGTTTCGTGCTAGCAGTGTCTTCTTCCTGCCACAACAAAGCATCCTGCCCATCCCGCTAGCTTTTTGGTATATATTCACTAAACAGCAGGAGAATGAAGTTGTGATGGTGCACCACTAGCTGTTGGGAAACCCGCTCATTCTGGCCAAATCTTCACTGATTGAATTTCAGATTCTGAAAAGGAGCTTCAATTGCTTCTGCCCAGAGTTGGATAATGGAAGTGTGACTGTCTGAATTAGCATATATCATGCCACTGGGTTCACTCATTTATTCAGGCATGATTCCATTTATTCCATCATTGGCTCATTCATTCACCAAATATGTATTATGGGTCCACCATATGCTCAGCATTGAAAGTACATGGCTAAATGGTATGTAGTTCTACTGTCAAGGAGATGTCAGTCTGGCTGGAAAAAGACTTGCTCCAGGTGTTATGTATTGCATGCTTGGTTCAATAATTGACCCCCCCCCCCGCTCTCAAGTGCCAAGGAAGCTTAGAGAAACAGTGCCTAGTAACAGTCTAGGCATCAGAGAGGATCAACGTGGGCCACAATGTGTGTGATGAACTTAAAAGATGAGAATTAGACTGATTGGAGTGGGCATTCTAGTAGGAGGAAGAGCAAGGTGTTATGAAATAGCATAGAATATTCACAGTGAGTGTGGCTGAATACAGGGTACATTTCTACAAGGCACTAAGAAGAGGCCAGAAAAGCCAGCTGAGACATGGTCCCTAATTGTTGTGTATGACTTGCTAAGATAGCAACGGTAGTGAAGAAGGTTGGAGAGTCTTATGCAGGGTTGTGATGTGGTCAGATCTGAGTTTTGGAATGATTGCCCTGTTGGCTATAAGGAAAGTTTCATTGAGGGGCAAGGATGTTAACAGTAAACCTGATGAGGAGGAAAATAATTTCAGCATTGTGGGGCTATAGGCATAGGTGTTTTTTGTAAGGAAAAACTCAACTTAGGGATAAATTAAAACTCATTCTAAACTGGAATGAGGACTTCAAAACTGATTAGGGTTACCTGAAAAATACATTAGGAAATAGCAGAAAAGAGGTGAACATAAATGACCATTGGTGGTGGTTGCAACACGTTCTTCTGGCTCCAAGAGTTTGTAGCCTGTGAATAGATGGATTCTAGGACTGTATTTAATGTGCAATTTCATATTGTTGTCATGTGTTGTGATTATAGGCTTGGCTCCTGTATTTTTATTCAGAACCATTTATTCAGAAAATCTCTTATTCAGAATTTGAGTTCATTCCTCATTAATTCAGTGGCAGCTTTCTGTAGCCCAGTGATTGAATTACCTAATAACACCTGCCTGAAATGATTAACATAAGAGGAAGCCATGGGGTTGTGTTTGATATAAATGATTTGTTTCCTGAAGTTGTAATTTTATTAAAGGGGGACCCAGTGAACCTACTCACAAACGAAGGTGAGGTCCTGACTTCCATAGGGTACTTGGAAGGTTAATGGGTGATTAGCAGCTAACAGATGACAGCATAGCTCAGGAAAAAGGCAGTATTTTTCAAGAGGTGGGTCAGCATCCCTGAGAAAATGAGTAGTTGCTTTGAAAAGACTATGTGGTCCACTTCCTGCTAAGAGTGGTGACCAGGGAGAGAGGGAGAAGTGACTGTGCTCATGAAATCACTGAAAACACCCTAGATGTGATCGCTTATTTTAGTCACAAGTGAACAAAGTAGGACTTGAACCTCACTGCTCCCTCTAGGAACTCGGGATCAATTTTTGGGTTTTTGTCTCTCTGAGGCAGATCCAGGCAAACCAAGTGCCATCAGGACCTCAACTTTTCTTTTGATGTGACTGTGAAGGTATACTAGAACTTTTATGATCTCTTTAAGAGTTGCGGGTCTCTTTAAGGGTTGATGATGGAGGGAAAAGAAAGATAAGGGCATGGGCTATTGAGAAATACTTGATCATTTCATTCAGCAATTGAAAATAATACATCTTATTTGTAATGCGTTGTCTAGCGATTATATACATTTTTTTAATTTTGTTAATTAAGACATGCACAATTTATGTGTCATAAATTTGTACTTCCCAAGATGTAAATTGAGTATTTCCATGACTTTGACACTTCTGAGTCCTGAAGAACAAAAAGATATGTGTAAAGACTGGGAGGGAGAGATTTGAAAACACAGCAGGGGGAATGCCAGCCCTTCACCTCCATTCCCATAACTAGAGTTACTTAATGTCTATTTCTGGACATTTTCCTTCCTCCTCCTTCCTACCATGCCCTCCTCTACTCTTCTTACATATATTTCAGTTCTTATACTCTTTCATCCTTCTATTTTAGAAAAAGCAGTGCTGACGTTTGCCACTTGGAATTTCTGGAGTCCTTTGCTGGAAGACCGCCTAAATCTTTCATATGACTTCATGGGGATAGAACACCCCTTGTGCAAGTGGAGGGGTAGGCAAGTACCGGATAATTGAATCCAACTGTTAGGAGAGATTACTCCAAAATTTGATTTGGTTTCTTTCCATGACATATGCTTTCCTCACCTTTCTTCCCTAATCTTCTCTTTATAAGGGATATACAGTGATACCTCAGTTGTTGAACTCAATGTGTTCCAAATTTGTGTTTGAGCACTGAAAAGTTTGAGAATCAACCATATTTTTTCCATAAGAAATAATGGAAAACCAAATAATTGGTGCTCAGGTCTCAAAATTACACTTACAAGTTTATTTTTCCAGAATTTTAACAAATTTTGCAATGATTTCTTTAACTCTATCGTGGTTCTTAGTTTTCCCCTTAGCTTTACTGATGTACCATTAACTTTCTTTGGAGTCATGGCTGCAGTATTTGGTGCAAATAAAGTGCAAGAAAAGCCCAGTGATGAATGTTTGAACGCACTAACACAGCACTATATGTTGTCTAGGTGAGAGTGGCGCTTAGACGGAAGCATCACCTTGGAGTCCCCAGCGAGCTGCGGCACATGACTCACAGGTATTTTTATATCAGAATTTCAGTTTGACTATCAAGCCAAGTTATGAACATCAAGCCAATTTTGTTTGAATTTTGCTGTTCCAGTAGTGGAAAGTTTGAACTTGGAGCCATTTAGCAACTGAGGTAAGACTGTAGATTGACAGTGAAAAAATGGAAAATTTTCATGGAAACTTTTAAAAATACAGATACACAGGTTCTCCCTTTAATCAATGGAATCACACTCTCCATGAGATGTGACCTGGGAATCTGAATGTTTGTAACTCTTCCCCAGTGGTTTTGATATAGTTAGTCTGAGAGTTGACCTTTAGGTTCCAAAAACACGGAATATCTTTGTATCACTTATACTTCCTTGTACAAATGATGAATCTGTTTGGCTGTCTCTGATCCACTATAAACTCTGCCCCAACTACATGCCCTTGTTTTGTCTCTCTGTTTGCAGATGGTCATCTCTGTTCATGTTTGCAGGCTGCTCAATGCGGAAACACCAACAGTATTGGGTGCACTTGTGCATGCCTGTTTCCTGGGATCCTTCTGAAATACTGGCACTACAGATCAGCACAAGACATCCTTTCCTACTAAAGGACTCAAGAGTTAAACAGTAAGCTCCGGAGAACCAGCTCACACTTCCTGTTTTAGAAGAAACGTCAATTGTATGTATGTGTGTGGATAGATGATAGACAGATAGATGATAGATAGATAGATAGATAGATAGATAGATAGGTATCTTCTCCATTCATTTACTTTTTCCCGAAAACACAAATTTTTCACATGTTTCATTTGTACATCTTCTCACAGAAGTCCCATAAATGAGCTAGTGTGTTTTTGCAGCTAATTTAAGGATAAAATTTAGAATGTTAGTTCAGACTATTGCTTCAATGAGGTCTGTTCACCCTGACCTAGCTTCATGCACAATAAATGTCTTGTACAAGCAAGAGCAGCTGCATGAAGCCAAAAGTCTATGTGCTGTATAGTGAATATTTCTCAGCTTCCTGAGCCACAGGATTTACAAACGTGTCCTTATGGGTCTACCCTCAACTCCTACTCCTCCCCTGGTTTCACCCACCAGAGTTTTAAATACAATCAGAAGGCTCTTGATTTTCATGGCAGTCATCAACTTTTCCATTAATGTCATTATCTTATTCCAGGGTCCATTAGAACTCCTGCAGTAATGAACTTTGGGTGTAGCTGTTCACTATTTTCCTGGTTATTCACTATTTTCTAGGTTGTTGTGATGAATGCTCTGCATACCATTGTTACCTGTATCACACAGTCTCTCTTGCTTCCATTAAAACGATCACCCCCGCACGCCCCGCACACACTCTGCAGTCATCACCTCATTATAACTCCATTACCTTTTAGCATCATCTACATTATAACTCCATTACCTCTCACATAGCCACCATTACCTCCCATATCACCCCCTCTACATTTCAGTTGCCCTCACCTTCTCCTTTACAGCCACCAGCTTTTCAATTACAGGTACATTATCTTTATTATCACCTCAGTTACAATCATAATTGCTCCCATAACAATTTCGATGTCTTTATCCACCTCTCTACAATGCAGGACCCTGGCCACCTTTTATAAAGCTACAGGCATCCCCATTATACACTAGACATGTACTGCAACATTTCCATTAATGTCAGAAGTCCCTTCTTTTCCTTCATCAAATCACCCATGATCACGTTAACTACAAAAGATCTACCACTTTCCACAGCAATTTCAGTATTGCCATTGTTACCCTTATTTAAAACTCCTGCATCCCATCCTCATTTCTCTTTCTGTAACAGTCAAACAGAAATAATCCCCATCTTAAAGACCTTTCATCTGCCACATCCTCTGTTACAGTCGCCTGAGTCCAAGAATTCCAACTACTGATGTCTTTTTCAAAGCAGTTGAAGGCTATACTAATATAACTGGCCATGCACACTGGCATTTCTGATATCCTAGTGTGGTTTTTAGGGGAGGGATAGTTACTTATGGTTGCCCTGTTTCAGCCATTAAATGTTAAGCTCAAGGTGGACTAGTCTTCATTTCTTTCCACGAGCATTTAGCATTTGGACAAAGTTAGCATTCAGACAATGAGGTTGATTGAAAAGCTAAATGCATCACTACTCTTCCTTTATCTTTACACTCACAGTCTATTGCTGTTGCATTGATTGCTATCAAAATCTCATCAATACACTCTTCATCACTTTATTACTGGTAGCTCCTCCTCTTCTTCCAGAGGAGATACATGTGTTCTTCCACTCTTGAACCATTATCTCAATAATTGTCATGTTTCAATTGTAGTGAATCCATTACATTTCCTCACTGCTCCTTGATTAAAAGTTAGGCTTCACAGCATCCTGAACCCCATCCAGAACAGCCCAGCTCCAAGGAATCAGGGTATTTTTGCCACCAGATCTGCAGCATCTCTTTCCTAACAAGTATTCATCATTGCACGAGTGATATTCCCACTCTAGCCTGGGTGAGATGGAATTCAAATGACAAAAGACCACTTGGTTTCCTTTTTGCAGTCTGGCTATGTGATTTTGCACAAATCCTTCAAGCCAGTACTTATGTGAAGGAGCTCTGAACTCAAAACCTGGGTTCAAGTCCAAGCACTGCCATGTTCAAAGAAATTATTTAGCTTTCTTGTACATCAATTTTCTTCCCTGTAAAGTAGAGATAATAACAGCTCCTACTATTACAGGTGCTTTAGAAGAGTAAGCAGCTAATGCATATAAAGTAATATAAACAATCCACAGCATATAGAGAACACTCAGTGAATCGTAACTTCTTGGGGCCAATTTTGCCCGGGACTGGAATAATCTCTAAAGTCCTAGATCGAACACTTGATGAGTCTGTGATTCCGGTATCAGATTATCAGAATTCTTGCAGAGGTCTCATCATTAAAATCTTAAATCATTTCCTGGCTTTATTGTTCTCTGCGGACCTGGCAGGGAAATGCAGCACTCTCCTGGCTCAGAGCCACAGTTGTTCTGCAATGGGTTTGATCTCTAGGCATTTTCTTCCCTGCATCTAACAAAAGACTCTCTGAGGTTTTGTGAAGGCTGAGCTTGACCTTCCTGCATACATGTCAGTTCAGCCGGGTTAAGCCTTCCAAATGGCCTTACCTTTCTCCAATCTTCTTCCCATTTTGCTCTTAAACAATGCTGAGGCTTTCTCAGGTGTTCCTTGAATGTGTGATGTGAAAGTCAGAGCTATGAAATGAGACAGGGCTGTTTCCAGCCATACTACAAAGGAGACAAAGTTATATTGTAGCTTTGCCCCACAATGACTTTCTGCTTCTCTCTCTTTCAAATGATTTCCTACCTCTCCTTCTACTCTTTCACCTAGACCATTCACCACTTATGCTAGTTACTGGTCAATTCTACCTTTCCAGGCAGAGCGTTGTATTCTAAAATTATTGTTTCCTCTCTTCCTATCATTATTTCTCCACCTTTTCTCTGCATTTTCTTTCTCCAGTGGAACTTGGAAAAAAAAAATAACCCACTGTAATAATTAGCATTCTAGTGTGTATAAGCAGGTGTTTGAGGAGACACCTGTCTTGCAGAGTTCTGGCAGAAGCAGCACTTTAACAAGAATGTATCTCAAGTGATAAAATTTCAGAACCATCAAGTGATAAATGCAGAACCATTGCATTTATTTGTTTGTTTCTCTTCCTTAAAATTTAGGTTGGGGTACAGTTGGGATAAGAATAGGAATTTTTAGGGTAGAGAGATTTCACTGTGCCAATCGAGATATATTTTGTTAGCAATATTCTGCTTTTCATAGAACATCCTTGAAAAGCATTTAGTATATTTTCCTTGGTTTACTAGTCTCTAGTTCCTGCAGAGAGATCCTGGAACCTTCAGCTAATGAAGCCATTTCATTGGTTCTGGAACTTCTGTGGCTTTTTAACACAACTTTTAGTAATACAAAAATTCTTTCTAAAATCAGCTTGATTACCTTAAGTAAAACAGGTCAGACATAGAAAGTCAAAGACCACATGTTCTCTCTTCTATAGAGATGCTAAAAGGTTGATATCATAGAAGTTGAGAGTAGAAAGGTGTGGTACTAGCACCTGGGAAAAGTGTGGGGGAAGGAGAGATGGACAGAGCAAGGCAAATGGGTACAAGAGTGCGGTTAGAAAGGAGAAGTAACTTCTAATGGTCTGTAGCATGATAGGGTAATGATGGCTGAAATGATTAATTGAGTATTTCAAAATAGATCATAGAGAGGATTTTGAATGCTCCCAACAATGAAATGATAAATGTATGAGATGATAGATATGCCAATTACCTTCTTCTGATCATTGCACACTAGGCATGCATTGAAATGTCACTCCACATCCCATAAATATGTGCAGTTGCTACACGTCAATTAGAAATCAAAACTTATCTAAAAACAGAACAAACTGAAAGGTGCAGAATTTTTCATGTAAACTGCATTCCTCTCAAGCAAGCATGCAGAAGAACGCTTCCCTGTGCCACTACAGAGACAACAGAAACAAATGACCTGAGTCCAACTGCAGAGATGATGGGGGCCTTGTAAATATTTACAGCCTCTTAAGTGTTGGTCTGTGGGCAGGGCAGCCCTGGGGTGGCACAAGTGCCAAGGGTGAGGAGAGGCAGCTATGGTAGCTGCTCTCCATCACTTTCAGGGCACCTTTCCCTTTTTCTGAGTTCTTCTGTTTCTTCTCCTTTCGGTCTTCCTTTGTTTCATAGTCCAGGTGCTTTGTTCACCAGGCACCTGTGTTTTCCAAGCCCAACTCTGTGCCGTGACCTCTCTCATGAAGTTCTCTTATGTCCTATTCCCTGAATCCTATGGCACTGGCCCTATTTGGTTTTCAGTGCAGCAATACAGTCAGGGCCAAAATGCTTAATTATATTGTCATGCACTGCTATTTTGTTTGTTTTCTGGAGTGAGAATTTCCCTCTTGACTAAATCCTAAGCTCCTTGAAAACAGGAGAAAGGGTATGTACCTCTTTCATGTGGCCTGAAGTACAAATCTTAACCTTTCACATAAAAAATTTCTCCATGAAGATTTGATAACTGTACCTCCTACCCTTTCTTTCATTTCTCTCTTATCGCTCTTGCTTTTCCTTTTATCCACCTCACTCCACTTCCTCTGTTCTCCTCTGCAACCTAAATGCCACAGGCTAGTGGTGCTCACAGCTGTTGCTTGAGCATGCTAGACACAGCCAAGGCTTAGGGGATTTCTGACTCCAGATTACTCCAAGCTAGGGATTGTGTTTGAGTGACAGTGGGAGTGCCACAGTAGACAGAGCTGACTCACAGCCAGTCAGAGTCATTGGATCAGGCACAGAGAGAGAGAGAGAGAGAGAGATTGATTAACCTCAGTGTTACAAAAGAATGCCACAACAGAGAAGCTATTTGGGGACAACAGCGTTCACATAAAGAAACTATCACAAAATTCACTGGTTAACTCTTTATAACGTATTTGTTAACGACACTGTAGATATTTCTATTTAGAGAAAAATCTGGACAACTTAAATTTGCTTTGATGACATACTAAACGGTAATTTTACGTGAGCTTTTTTCACCACAAATACAGGTTCTCCTCATGATCAATTCTCATCTGTATGTTGGGAAGCAATTTCAGTAAGTACTTAGCTTAATCAATTTGTATCTGTGCATTGACCTTTGGGGCTCTGTTCCTGGTCCCATCAAGCAGTGTGCACTGCAATTCTCCATCTCTTCAGACAGCATATTTTTCAATATTTGTACATGGCTTTCATATTCAATCAGTGCAATCATCTGTTCCCTCCCTTCCACTGCTTCTCCTGCCTGGGGAGGTGAGAACTGAGTACTTGTGCCTATTAGAGAATACTTATTTATTATTTCCCTGATACCCTGAGAATTGTGAAGATAGCAGGGCATTCTGGGATCATAAAAATAATGGAAAAAAATAAAAATTTTTTATCAGCTTGTTTACACAATTATGTAAATGATGAATACTTATAACATGGCTGATTCCTCAATTATTCATGGTTTGAAGCTCTTGAAAATTCAATTCAGCTAAATCACCTTTTCTTCAGCTGTTATGATGAGCCAGGTATTGTGTTTTGAGAAAGGGGAAACAAAGATACAATGTGATAAGGAACATTAAAGAAATATGCAAATGACTGTAATGCAAGTTGAATAAGCACAGTGAGAAAAGCCTATGAAGTGTTCTGAGGGTTTAGAGCAAGAGAGAGCAGCTATTTGGGTGGAGCCCTTGAGGTTGGGGGAGGTTAGGGCAGGAGCCCCTTTGCTCCATCCGCAGTGCTGCTGTTTAGTTCGGGAACATTCCACCTCTGCTCTGGACCCTTGGAGCAGCTTCCTCCCTGATGCCTCCTGTCACTGCCATTTGCCCTACATCTTCTACATCATCTTCTAAATGTGACATTCCCCAGCTCTGAACCCTCCCATGTTCCCTTTGTCCTCAAGAAGCGCTTAATGTTTCTCAAGATCTCACTCATAATTTCGGAGCATCTGTCCGCCCCTGTAGCCTCAGCATGCCTTGTCTCCCTGCTACAAACATGCCTCCAGCTGCATGCCATGTTGCTTGAGCCCCGCTGACCTCAGTGACTTTGCCCATGCTCTTCCTTCTACCTAGACGGACTCCTCTTCTCTCTTCTTTGCTTTTCCTTTCTTGGATTCCTGATTTGGAAGCTCTTATGAAACTTGCCTGCTGCCATCTTCCTCCAAGGCAGGGCTGACGGTTCACATCCTGTCTCTTCATAGTACTTCATGTTGTTTCTCCACATACTGCCCTGCTTTGTCATTTGGGGTAGAGGACAGGCACGCTTGCCTTCCTTGTAAGAGTGTTTTCTGCTTGTGGTCAGGACTGAGACTAGACTCAGCACATAGTATGTGTTCAAAGCATGGTTCCTAAATTGCATTGAACTTGTCACATGGGTGGGAAGAACATTTCATTTTCCAT
>RJWT010053991.1:0-10361 GCA_004365215.1 Cuniculus paca | reverse complement strand
AGCCTATAGAGAATTATCACTTAGCACTAACTTTAACAGAAATGAAAGAAACCAGATGACAAGGAAATGTCACCTTTCAAGTGATGAAACACAATTACTGCCAAGCCAGAATGTCATAGTAAGAGAAGATGCTTTAAGGAAAAGTTAAAGATACTTTCAGCTGGGTATGGTGGCACAGGGACTGTAATCCCAGCTATTTGGGAGGCTGAGGTAGGAGAATTGGAAGTTTCAGGTAGCCTGGGCAACTAGTGAGACCCTATCTTAAAATAAAACTGAAAAGGGCTGGGATGTAGCTCAGTGCTATGGCATTTTGCCTAGTGATGCATCATGCCTTGGGTTCTATCTCTAGCACAGTTTTAAAAAAAAAAGGAAAAAGAAAGAAAGAAAGAAAGAAAGAAAGAAAGAAAGAAAGAAAGAAAGGCAAAGAAAAACTTTTACCAGCAAACTTGCACTAAAAGATACTCTAAAGAATTTTTCAAAAAAGAAAAAACAAATCCCAAATGTAAGCAAATTAGTGAAAGAATGAAGACCACTGAAAAAGTAAAGTATCTGGGTAAATCAAAATGTGTATTGACTGATTAAAGCAATATGAATGGTTTGTGGAATTTATAATAGTATATGAAATTAACTTATATGGCAAAAACAGTACAAGACGATGGAAATAAACAGAACTAAAGTCCACTGCTAGTTTTAAAGTCTGCAAAGTCTTTTATATTGTGCTAAAAGTAGTAAATTAAAATAAACTGTTATAAACTCAGTAGATGTGTTACACTCTTTAAGGCAGCCTTTACTAACCATAGTTCTACAAAAGAATAAAACAAGAAACAAAATAAAAGAAAAAACAACACAACACTGGGACACTACAGGGATACGTGCACATTCACGCTTACTGCAGCAACATTCATGACAGCCAAGAGATGGAACCAGCACGGGTGCTCATCAACAGATGAATGATGAGGAAAATGCGGCACATCTACACAATGGAGTTTTAAGGGCCAGGAATATAGCTCAGCAGCACAGCACCTGCTTGGCAAGTGCAAAGTCCTGAGTTCAATTCCCAGTTACCCCCGCAGCGGAGTTTTATTCAACCATGAAGAACAGAATTATGTCATTATCAGGAAAACAGATGGGACTGGAGATCACATGTTAAGAGAAATAAGCCAGACTCAGAAAGACAAGTATTGCATGTTTTCCCTAATATGTGGAATCTAAAAATGATAACATGAAAGTGGAAGAGAGACTGATTAGACAAGGGGAAGAGAATGAGGGGGAGAAGTTGTGAGGGAGAGGATTAGGTGAATCCAAAGAAAGAGATATTAATTATATCATTAAGAGATCATGATGTTGACATGAATTGTTTGAGGTGAAAATGTTTTCACTATACTTCATTAAATAAAACAGCAGTTTTCAAAAACATTAAAAAAAAATGGCCCTGGCTTATATAACTCAGTGGTAGAGCATGTGCTTACTCTACAAGGACCTGGGTTCAATCCCTGGCACAAAATAAATGACAAAAAAAAAAACTTAAAATTAATTTTTAAATTAAATTAATTCTAAAATTAATTTAAAATTATCCTTCCAAAACAACAAACAACAAGAACAAAGTTATCTAAATGACTATTTTTGTAATTCTTCCAAGGATGATAGTTAATTACATAGTAAATTTATTATCAGTGATATTAATCCATAACATACAAAGACAATAGGTGCCTTAGAGCAAGGCTTACTTAATTCACAGAACCACATCTGAGAAAGGCTGTGATAAGGTAACCATTAAAACAATAAAAGAATATACAGCAGGTTAGGTGGGTGCCCATACCTGTAATCTCAACATTCTGGGAGGTTGAGGCATGAGAACAGAAAATCCCAATCCAGCCTGGGGAATTTAAGAAGATTGTGTCTCAAAATAAAAAATAAAAAGGACCGCGGGCATCGCTTAGAGGGAACACCCTTACTGCGCGCGCGTGCGCGCGCGCGCACACACACACACACACACACACACCCAAACAACAACAAATCAGTATAAATCAGCACATAGGAAAAAAAAGTAGAAAAACAAGAAAGTTGACACTAAAATAGGACACAAAGGAAGAAAATTCAAAGACACCAAGAAGCGGGGGCATTTAAATTTAAACACAGCACTTACGTTACATTTAAAGTGACTACTCCAATAAAAAGCAAAACAAAAGCGAAATAACAAACCTTCAGCTAGCGAGCTAATGGTTAAATACGAACAGCTTTCCACAAGGGAACCTGGCAAACACATCGTCAGCTCGGCTATTCAACACTGTACCACTTCCGTTCATTCCCAGGCAATGCAAGAAGTGAAAAACAAAAACGGGTGTGTGTGTCTTAGTTACTTTTCTTATTGTGGGGACAAAATACCCAACATTCAAAGTCAAAGGAGGAAAGGGTTATTTAGGTCACAGTTTGTAGAGGTTTCAGTCCCTAGTCAGCTGGCTCTAAGGTGAGGTGGCTCGGCAGAGAGGTACCCCGAGGAAAAACAGTTCATGCAGCAGGAGACAATAAAAGCAACAAGGGAGGAGAAAGACACGGCTCTTTCTGCCCCTTCTATTGCATCCAGTCTACAGGGATTAGGGCGGTACCAATCTAATCAGAGGACTGATCCAGCACTCACTCACACTTAATCCTAGCACTGCACTAAGAAGCCATCGCACACTCTAGATTCAGCCACCTCTGAAAAAAGTCCGCCCCCCCAATACTGTATGAGGCTTTGAGGGGAAATGTAGACAGAAATCATTATATATATAGTATATATACGAAAAGTTAAACTATATTTACTTAAGAGAACACACACACATAAAATCCCTAAACTATCTCTTAAAAGCTATTAATACTTACAATGACTTTAATAGACTAACATATAAAAGCTAATTGTATTTCTGTATATAAGCAATGAACATTTAGAATAAAAAATTTAAAACATTTTTTCAGTTGCACCCAAAAATGAAATACTTATAAACTGAACGAAATATGTACAAAATCAGTAAAATGAAAATTACAAAATGTTGCTGAGAGAAACAAAAGATCTAATTGACAGAAATATATATCATTTTTTAAGGATAGGAAGATGGTAATTTGACCCAACTTGATTTATGGACTCAACACAACCCCAATCAAAGCTTCAGTTAGGCTTTTTTGTAGAAATTAACAAACTGATTATAAATTTAAGCAGAAAGGTGCAGAAAAATCTAAACAATTCTGAAGAACAAAACTGAATTTTTATTTCAAGCTTTATTATAAAACTATAGTAACCAAGGTACTGGCATGAGAGACATACCCATTCATGGACTAGAACAGTGGGCAACAATAGATCCAAAAACATGTACAAATGATCAACAAAAATGCCATGATAATTCAATGGCTTCTTCTCAAGAAAAAGTGTTGGAATTGCATATCATAATGATAAAAACAAGTTGTGACTTTTTTCTGGTATTACCCACAAAGAGTAATTAGAAAGATAGCATAAATCCAGATACAAAAACTAAAGTATAAAACATTTAGAAGAAAGCACAAATGACCATCTTCATGACTTGGGAGGAGGTAGAGATTTTAGATAGGACACCAAAAGCATTAATCATAAAATTTAAAAAATTCATCAAAATTATAAACCTCTTCAGAAGATATTACTAACATAAAACACAAAACAAAACAGTGAAGCCATAGGCTAAAAGAAAATATTCACAGCTGGGCCTGGTGGCGCATGCCTGTAATCCCAGCACTCGGGAGGCTGAGACTCACATTGTTGTGAGTTTGAGACCAGCCTGGGCTACAAAGTGAGCTCAAGGCCAGCCTGAACAGCATAGCAAGACCCTGTCTCAAAAAGACAAGGGCTGGGGATTTAGCTCAGCAGCCTAAGCACCTGCCTGTTAAGTGCAAGGTTGTGAGATTGATTCCCCAGTGTCAAGAAAGGAAAGAAAGGAAAGAAAAGAAAGAAAGAAAAGGAAAGAAAGGAAAGAAAGAAAGAAAATATTCACAAAATATTCACATATCTGAGGTAAGGGATTTAGTCCAATGGTTCAAGTGCTTGCCTGGTAGGCACAAGATCATGAGTTCAATCCCTGGTACCAAAAACAAAAAACAAAAAACAACCGCCCCCCCAAAAAAAACCCAGATATCTGACA
Source organism: Cuniculus paca (assembly GCA_004365215.1). NCBI lineage: Eukaryota > Metazoa > Chordata > Mammalia > Rodentia > Cuniculidae > Cuniculus > Cuniculus paca. Next base: position 6,216 of record RJWT010053991.1, on the reverse strand, counting down.
ATGAATGTGTCCAACATACAAAAAGAACTTTTACAAATTAAAAGTAAGATCATGACTCTGATAGGTTCCCTGCCTGAGATTTGCCCAGTCATCATGGCGACAGACCAACTGCTAAATCATAATGGTGTCTAGCTCCTTCTTCCCAGAAACCCCTGTGGTTTCTTCTTCCCAGCTGCCTTTGCCAAACCCCTCTCATGCTACAAATGCTCCTACTTCCTTCAGCCACATCTTGCTGAGCAGCCTACATCAGCAGCCCTGCGCCCTCCCCCATCAGAGTACATTTAAGCTTGCACCTGGCCTTTGTCTTCAGAGTCAGCATGGCGATTGTTGTGGTGATTCTCTCCATGCCCATATCTTATCTCTCCCTTCTTTTTCTCTGTGCCACTTGTATCTTTTTCTAGCAGCCTCAGATTGAGCCAAAAAAGCTCAATCAGACTCAATAAGAGCAAAAGATTAAAATGAAGAGTTCACAAAAGAAGTTATATGGATCATCAATAAGCACATACGAAAATGCTAAACATCACTAGTTATCAGAGAAATGCAAATTAAATCACACAGAACTATACGCAAATATTCATCAGAATAGCTAAATTCAAAAAGAATAACAATACAACTAACAGTTAACGGTTAAATGTTGACAAGGGCTGGAGCAAATGAAACTCTCACACACTGCTGATGGAAATGTAAAACAGTATAGCTACTTTAGAAAAATCTGATGACTTCATGAAGAGAGACATAATCTTACCCTACAACCCAGGAATTCTACTTCTAGTTATGTATCTAAGAGAAATGAAAACATACTTCACAAATGTTCAAAGCAGCTTTATTAATAAAACAGCCAAAAATGTAAACAACTCAAATGTCTACCTGATGAATCAATAGGCAAATTGAGATATATCCAAACAATAAAATATTATTCAGCAAAAGAAGAATTATAGACAAAGAAAAAATATGGATAAATATCAAAATATGTTGAACTAAAGAAGGCTGGCATTAAAAAGCATGGTTCCATTTTCATGAAATTTTAGAGAAGAAATAAAATTCATAGTGACAGAAAGCTTATTAGTGGTTGCCTAGGGGTAGTAAGAGACAAGGATGGGGTACAAGATAATTTTTCTAAGTAGAAGCAGTGGAAATACAATGGTTCTGTGGATTGTGGCAGTAGTGGTTATGATGTATAAATATGTCAAAACTCATGTAAACACAATTAAAAAGGGTACATTTTATTTTCTGTAAACTATGCCTCATTAAAGCAGATTTAATAAAAAACAGTAAGAACACACTAAGACTTGAATGACACAAAAAATCTGGAGCTTACATTCCATACTTCTATCGTTTCATTTTTGTTTCCCTTCTCAGAAATTTTCCTTGAAAAAAATTGTATTTTCCATGTGTTTAAATTTTCATACATAGGAAAAAATATATACATATATAAATATGAATAGTGATTAAATACAACAAAGTAAATTGAATTTTCCTTTAGTTTAGGAAAGCAAAAAGTACCAGAAAATTTCAAACATCTTGGGATTGTTCTGTGCCTGTTCCGGTTTCCCTCCAACCTCTTTTTTTCCTATCCGTATAATTACTGAATTTTGTGTTTAGACTTTTCTGGCTTTTCTTCAGAACTTTATTAAATTTCTGATTTTAAAGAAAACATTGCTTGGTTTTGAATGTTCTAATCAACATTAATTCTTTTTGTGTGCGTGTGTGTGTGTATATGTGTGTTGCTGGGACTGAACCCAAGAATTCTACCATTGAGATACATCCCCAGCCTGAGTGAGTTCTCTTTTTAATCCGTTATAATTAGGATATTATTTCAATAATTCAATTGAAATTGGACTTATAAAAGCACTAATTGCTCTACTTTGACAATCTTCAACTCTCAATCTCATTCCAGATTTATTTGAATAGTTAGTACTTTCTTCTTGAAATACTTGTGTTTTTCTCCCTAATTTATCTTTCTCTTATTCTTTGCATTCCAGCAAGAAGGATCTTTACTTGTCATCATCTTGTATAAAGAGCTCCAATGGCTTCCCATTAAACTGGAATGAAATTCCAAATCTTTACAATAGCTAAAAATTCCATATGACCTGGTCCTTTTTTCTCTGCACTCATTTCTGCTACCCTTGTATTAACTGTCCATCCCAGGCTCACTTTGTTCCTGCTACAGAGAGAGGCCCAGGAGGATTTCAGGAGAGAATATGATTTAATTGCAAGTCAACTTGCAAGAAAATGGCAGCTTAAGGAACTTTGTTTTCTGTGTTGGGAGCACAATTTAAATAAAAAATCAAAGGACAAAAGCAGATATTGGATTGGCAACCCATTCGGGACCCTTCCAGTCTCTCAGGAGCTATTCTTATTCCCCATTGCATTTCTTCAATACATTTGCCTACTCTTTAAAAAAAAGAAAAGAAAAAAAAGTAGATGTTGGAGGACAGAAGGGGTGGGCTGTCATAGATATTTTTCACCCCTCCAGATCTGTTCTCCATCTGCTGTGTGCCCATGGGGTTGATGTTGGTGACTGTGTACTCTGGGGTTCCACGACCTCTGGCTTACAATTAGATTTGCATAATAAGGGAAGAACAATAGTGTGACCATCTGTCTTGGCATGTCTAAAACTGAAGAGGTTATTGGGAGGTCGGACTGTCAGTGCTAAATACCAAGCAAACAGATGAGTTGGTCGCCCTTCATCTTTGCTCCTTTCTTGCTAGGCCAGGAATTAGGAGTACAGTCATTCCTTAATATTTTCAGGGGATTAGTTTCAGGACCCCTCATAGCAACCAAAATCTGCATATGCTGAAGCCCTTTACATATAGTGGCACAGAGTAAAACCTCAATAACTAATATACGACTAGTAATAGCTAATATGCTATGATTTTATTAATTCATAAACATTTATCAACACTAAATATTGGTTGAATTAGTTAAATGATTTGAAGGATACATTAATATTAGCAGTAATTATTTCTAGATGCTGGAGTTATAGATTATTAAAATTTTCTATTTTCTATACTATACAAATGGACTACTGCATAATTGTATTACTTTATAATAAAAACGTTACTTCATACACATTCTAGGAGACCTAATCACATGGAATAAGTATATCAATTTATGTCAAATTGCAAGGAGAAGCTGCAATTCTACAATGATTACAGGAAGAATGAGAGCTAGATGACTTAGAATAGATTCTTTCCGCCCCCCTCTCCGGTTTTTTGAGACAGAGTCTCACTATGTAGTCCAGTATGGCATTGAACTCACTATGTGGCCTCAAACTCATGGTGATCCTCCTGCCTCAGCCTCCTGAATGCTGGGATTACAAGTGTGAACCACCACACCTAGCTAGAATAGATCTTAAGGAAGGGCAAATTATAATACAAATTATAATAAACTAAATAAAACATAATAAAGCTGCTCTGAGACTAAAAAGCTATAGATCTCTATTAAAAGAAACAGACAATGGAAGGAGAATTTCATAGGCAAAATGATAGCAGCAATGATGGGAGGACAAAATCCAAAGAGTAGCATATGATGTGGAAATGAAACCTTGGGAAACATCTGAACAAAATAAGGATCGAAATCATCTTACTACTGTAATAGTGGCTCTACTTATAAAGAATCTGAAGTCAAGATTGGTAGTGCACACCAATAACCCCAGCTACCCAGGAGGCTGGGTTAGGAGAATTACAGTTCGAGGCCAACCTGGACAACTTAGCAAGACCCTATTGCAAAATAAAATGGGCTTGGAATGTAACTCAGTGGTAGAGTGCCTGCTTAGCACGTGTAAAGTATGCGTGAAGCCCTAGTTCAATGTCCAGTATCACAAAAATAAATAAGATAAAATAAATAAATAAAAGAGTTTACTATGAGCCAGATCAGTACTCATAGCTTTACACAGAGGGACTCACTTAGTGTTTGTAGTGTTTCTTATAGTAGTAACAGGCCCCAATGAATCCTATCTCTCAGTATCAGTTTACTTGTGCAGTTTCCATTCACAAAGACTGTGAAACTGGCCACGTGACTTTCACTGGTCAATGAGACATAAATAGATTTAACACAAATCCAGGTATACAAAGTGCCATGTATCAAAGAGCTTTCTCTCTCTGATTTTGGGTATTAGGTATCCTGTGAAAAAGTGTGGGCTAGCCCACTGGTGATGACTGAAGTCAACGGTCACACACATGCGACTGAGACTTAGACCCCAGTCCCAGTAAAGCCACTAGACAACTCTCTAATTCAGACAATACCAGGTGAAAAATACTGCCCATGTACACCCCGTTCCAGTTGATGACCTACAAAACCGTAAGAAATAACAGATGAACACTGCCTGATGTTTCAAGTCATCAAGTTTTAAGGAGTAACAGGCATAATTCTCAAAATAACCTTCAAGGTATGAATCATTATACACTCATAAAGTGAAGAAACAGAACTGTAAATTACTGAAGGCAGTAAGCGACAAAGCTAGAATTTGAATCCAGGTCATCAGATTCCAAAACTTTTAATTATGCCCCTATAGATGAAAAAGATGACTTGAAAAGATTATAAAGGTGACATACCTAACATTCACAGATCGGTAAAAAGGTGATTTTTATAAAGGGAAAAATGGATGACTCGTGGGCCTTGAAAAAGAGAGGGAACTGCGTAACAATCTGAGTGCTAGAATTAGAAATAAAACCACATGACTGTGCTTGAAGCCCTAAAGAGATGGTACCAACAGAGTATGGGTGTAGGCAATAAGGAACATTGGTATCATGTGCAGAGCAGGCATGGGGTCTACTTACCAGACAGAAAGTGATGTTCCTGAGATTCATAATTGAATTGGTTCTCCATAGGTTGCAACTGGTCACCTCAGGGAGCAAATGAAGAAATACCATTTCCTTTGTACGGTTTTCTTGTTTACATAAAGGTCTCAGGGCTGGATGCAACTGAGCACCAATGGGCTGAGAAGACAGTCACTCTGTAGACTGGGGAATACGCCTTGAGAGAGGAACACCAGAAACAGCCTCTAAATACAAAAGAAGAAAAGGAGAAAACGAAACCTTATTTAATTTCCGAGTAATTTTATCTTAGACTTTTTCAGCTTCCTCCTTCACCGTCCAGGATTGTGGCATTACTTCTCTAAAACACACATTTCCTCAATTCAAGTTGAGAGCTACTCAAACGGCAGTGGGGGTTAACGCTACCCAAACAGGGTATAACTGGAAAGATAACAGAGACGAAGAGATTTTTAGAATTCGTCTTATTAAGATTATGCTATCCCCCGCTTTCACAAAATGACACTAGTGAACATTCATCGTATCTTTCCTTCCTTAGCTTCTTCTAACACACATTCGGATAGCTCTTCCCCGATTCGCGCGGATTCATCCGCGTTTCATGATTTTACCAGCTTCCCCAAATTTCTGGAGATCATTCAGTTGAACCCAAGGCCCAGAAAGCGCTGATGGGTACCAAGCACCGATTAGGTCTCCGTTCCAGGGAGCGGCCATGGACTCGAGAAACCGCCTAAAAGGCGGAATCGCCTGAGATACCTGGGCCTTCCATGGGGCAACCCCCTGCGTACCTCCAAGAGTCCCGCGGATCGCGGTCAAGTCTCCCACTGGGCTAGCCAGCAACCTTTCCGCTCTAGGAACCTGGGAGGATCGCTCAGCTCTATGGCGCGGCGCCGCGCATGCGCAGTGTCATGGCTGGGGTCGGAAGGCGCCTAGAATTAACCCGTGAATACCCGCAGGGCAGTTACCAGCTAGCTAGGGACCCGCTTGGTCAGCGAAACATTCCTTGATGCCGTGTCTGCCGGTTCTTGAGGTGAATCCCGGACTCCATTATCTTTCTGGAAGGCTTCCTGGGGCTGGGTAAGTTTTCTCTCTCTCTCTCTTATTCCTGTCTTGCATCATGTAATCAGATTCTCAGTTGAGTTTACGTTTTAACTTTCTTCTTGTCTTTTTTCCCCCAGAACAGTGGCACGCATCAGAGTCACTTGGAGGCCTTGTATCCCAGCCCCAGAGTTTGTGACTCGGTAGGTCAGAGTTGGCCACTCAGATTCTCCGGTGGCCTGACGCTGCTTGTTGTGCTACCACACTTTAAGGAACCACTGCCCTAAACCGGGTACATGCCTGTAATCCCAGCGCTCGGAAGGCTGAGGCAAGAGGATGGCGGCGAGTTCTAGGTCAGCCTGGGCTACATAGTGTACTTAAGGCCAGCCTGAACTATGTAGCAAGA
>RJWT010053990.1:0-10345 GCA_004365215.1 Cuniculus paca | reverse complement strand
TTCACTGCCGAAGACAAGGTGGGCGCAGGGCTGCGGTGGTAATTGGGTGTTTCAGCCCTGGGCATCTTGGGTGCCCTAGGAATGGGAAGACGCCAGGTTTGGCTGCCTCTGACCCAGTGTCCAGACCTAAGCAATGACCAGTCTCTGCCCCAAGGAAAACCTCATGCGTGTCCTTCTCTAAACCAGAGCTATTTTCAGAAAAGGAAATGAGAGCGCTGGACTGTGTCTCAAGCCTCTGTCACTGACAGAGGAGGCAGAGAGCTCATGGCCCTGGCTGCTCCGAGTGCTGCCGCTTCGGTGCTGGCTCTGTGACCCTCTGACCTTCCTGGGAATGGATTGGCTGTCCTGGAAGGCAGCTCATCTGACTGCCAGAGCTGCCGCCCAGCCCTCTGGGCAGTTTTGCAGGAAGGCAGAGGAGTTCAGATGGCAAAAGGGCAATTTGTGTTCGTTCATGTTTGCCAAACTCTGGAAGGCAGTCAGAGATGTCTGTTACGATTATTTCTTTAAAAATGTTTTATTTCCTACTGCTCGGTCAAGGTATTTTTTTAAAGGCTAACCCAAATAAAATGGAAGAGTTTAAAGGGAAAGCTCTTTTCGTACTCCCAATGTCATGTGCATTTATTTGCCATTCAGTAAGTGTTCATTGAGAAGCTACTGAGTGCTGAGTGAGTTGAATACATGGTGGAGAGAGATTGGCTTCTTGCAGACCGAAAACACTGCTTCTGACCTTGGAGGACTGTTGCCTGTGAACTGTGGAAGACAGAGCTGAGTGCTGCTGTGGAGTTTCATTCAGGGCAACTGCAGCCCGAAGCATCCAGCACGGTTTTCACACTTTTGCATCCTGGTGGCGCTGTCCTAGCACTTCTGCCAAGCACTGCTGAAATGGTTACTGGTTTGTGTTTCTTCTCTCCCTGAGCTGCAGTCATCTTAGTACTTAGGACTAATTGTTGAAAACTCAAATGCTGTGAGGGTGGGCAGGGTGTGAGGTTAGAGTCTTAGGCATGGCATAGTCTCCTCTTCCAGAAATGTACTTTCTTCCATTTTTCTACCCACAGTCATTTTGATTCTTTTTAATCCCCAAATGTGATAGTAATAGAAGCCCAAGAAACACTCCACTCGCCTCTTTACCAAGAGAAAAACAGTGCGCGTACGAGGACAGTCCTGTAGCCTGAGGTTTGGGACATGGGGGCCTGGCTGAGACTCTGCACGCTGTCAACACTCGACCTCGGGATGGACAGCGCTGCATTCTCCCCACATGGAGGCCCAGAGTTGCTAAGTCTAGTATTCAAGCAGAACCGAAAATATGTATATGAAATCACATGCTGTTTTTTTAAATTGGTCAATCTGAAAAATGGCCTAAAGGTGAAACTAAGGAATTTACAGGCTGAACCTGTTGGCAGTGATGAAATTGGATCTTACTGTCCCCTTGCAGAGCTACTGAGAGTATATGCATTGCTTCAGTGTGTCTTTCATTCATTCCTGTGCTTATTTATACAAACTCCCTTCGTGCAACGTTGCGCTGGGATGTTGTGCTAGACACGGGGGTACAGCTGAAGACATGGCAGTCTTTCTCTAGGAGCTGGGAGCAGTCCTGTTGCTCTTCTCTAGGCTGAGCATCCTTGATTCCCAGATCTTCTTGGCGAGGCCTCATTTCAGGAGCCTGGCTGGAAGTTGCTCTCATGGTCAGGAAGCACCCTGGGATCCACTGTCCCCTGGGACACCGACTGCCTTGCTCTCCTGTCCACAGCTGGAGTGGCGTGCATCCGCCTGCCCTGGTGTACCAGCCCTGGTGTCCCTGCCTGCAGAGTTCTGCTGCTGTTCGTTGTCTGCTGAGCGGCTGTCTGGTCTCACTGTGCTGTTTGCTCCCTGGGAGGCTGCTGCATCTTCTGCATCCCCTGAGTGTACCCTGTCCCTGACTCACGCTAGGTTCTCAGCCGATCTTGTAGGAGATGGAAGTGGAAAACAGTTGGACTCCTGCAGTTCCTGTTGCTGGCAGTTGGCTTGGTCTGTTTTAGTAGCAAGGATATATAAACTCTTTGACTTGAATGCAACTAAAAAGCTCTTCACAGTTCTAATCTAGGTTGAAAGTGTTTTTGTTCTCTTTTATATGCTGAAGTGGATCTTTATTCTTTTCACTATCCTTACAATTAATAATTTCAGCTGGACATGGTGGTACACACCTGTAGTCCCAGTACCCTGAGTAGTCTGAGGCAGGAGGATTGTAAGTTTGAGTCCAGCCTGGGCAACCTAGTGACTCAGTGAGACCCTGCTCAAAATAAAAAGTAAGAAAGGGCTGAGTATGTAGCTCAGTGTGAAGGCCCTAGTTTCAGTCCCCAGTACTGGGGGAAAAAAATAAAAAGCCATTTATACTCTCTCAATCAGTCTTGCAGCACTTAAACTGCTGCTCCCAGGTACAAGTATTTGTAATCTTGATAAGCATGCACTCTATAGTTTAAGTCTTTGATAAAAATATTGGGAAGAACAGAGATAAAAGCAGCTCACTGTGACATACACTGGAGGTCTCAGTTCAAGATGACGTTGATTTATTATTCACTACTCTTTGCTTTGTGTTGCTACAAATCTGTCTTAAACTATCTTGTATGCAGGGAGATTTCAAGAGATCTTGATAAATGCCTTTGTTAAAATAAAGATGTGATGCATCTATCACATCCCTCTCCTGTTAAATTATGAGGCTCATCAGTTAGCCCCTCTTTTTGTGAATCCATATTAGCTCCCAGAACCGGAGATTGTTTTTCTGTTCTCACAAATAGGATATGCCCCTAAAATTTTGATAGCATTTTGTCTCAAGCTATCCTGTCTGTGGTTTGAAGAATTCATTTTCCATCGTTTTAGACCTCGCAACGTTTATAATTAATATGGTGAGATATATTCTTGTATGCATACACAAAATCTTTGAGCACTGTTTCTGGTTATTTACTTATGGAAAGTTCCTGGAGGTGGACTTCTTAGTCAAAGAGTACATACGCACTTTTTAAAGCCTTTGATGCACGTTTCTAATCACAGATCTTTCAGTGTGGACACCTACCAGCCACGCAGGAGATTGCTGGTTCTCTCTCGTCACTGATGTTGTCTGGAAAACTCAGGCTAATGGAGTGCAGACAGTGGTGCTTGGCCCCAGGAGGGAAGCCCTTGGGGAACTGCACCCAGGCTCTGTGAGAGTCATGGTTGGCCTACCCTTCTTTAGCCTCTCCAGTCTTGAACTTTCTGATTTCCTGCAACTTTGCTGCACCTGTGGGCCCTCTTGTACTAGAGTGTGAGGCTTTTCTCCCTGCTTGGCTGCGCTGGTCATTTCCTAGTTCAGCACCCCTCTTCCCTTCTGGGGGTTACTGCCCCCTTGGCTCTTATGTTAAGGATGGGTGCAGGCTGGGGTGAACTTGAACCAGTGCCTGGGATTGGACCCCATGCAACAATCCATTCTTCTAGGCTGAATGTGGGACTGTGACTACTTCAGTGGGAGTGGGAGTGAATTCTTTTGCCCACATAAAACTTGAGATGTTTAAAATTCTGTGGGTTAAAGCTGGGCATGGATCAAGTCAAGTATTTCGAATATGCACATGTCACTTCTAAAGTTGACTTTTACAGTCTTGGTTGTTTTGGCAAAGAGTTGTTTCTGTAAGTGAAACAAATTAAGGGCATGAGAATAATGACCTATAGTTATGGACTGGTAAAATGGGTTATAGTAAGAAGACCAGAGTCGAGACAGCTACAGGTATTACCCCTCCGGGTATACATACTCATGCCCCACCAAAGAACCATCTTGTGCCCCTCAAAATACCAATGCATTTTCTATAACCCCACAGGCTCAATTGGGGTACATTTAATAAATTAAGGCAACTTTAGATATCTCTGTGTTTTGCATTTCTGTCTCCTGAAAATATTTTTTATTCTGTTAAACGACAATTCCCCTTTTGGTGGCTCTCTTTCAGTTTCTTTGTCATAGCCTTAACAGTAAGATTCTGAGATCTGTGGGAATTTGTGTTAAACATTTTACACAAATTCTGAAATGTTGCAATTTTACTTATTTTTTTTTTAATTTCTGCTGCCCCTGGTAACAGCATGTGGCACCCTAAAAATCCCTTTGTGAACTGGTAATTGGATGATGCTTTCAGAGCATAAATCTGGAAGCCTGGTTCTTGGTGGCACCATAGTGAGGTTCATGCCTGGTTTGTCCCTCTGTGGGCACAGTCACAGTCTCATGGTTCTGTTCATCTCCAGTGACACAGCTCTGGGGTCCACAGCACTTCGCACTTGCGTTTGAGCACTCAGCTGCTCATGAGCTGGCAGTAAAAGCAAGGATATTATGCAGGTATCTGTTTGAGCTGTGCATCCAGGGAAAACAGAATCAGTTCCTGCTTGCCTGCTTTCTCAGTGTGACCAAGGGTTCTTGAAATAAAACTGTATATCATGTATGCATTGATTTCTGCAGACAGGAACAATTCTTTTTTTTTTTTTTGTGGCACTGAGGATTGAACTCACGACCTTGTGCTTGCTAGGCAGGCACTTAGGCCGCTGAGCTAGATGCCCGGCCCTGGTGTTTTTGAGACAGGGTCTCACTATGCCGTTCAGGCTGGCCTTGAGCTCACTTTGTAGCCCAGGCTGGTCTCGAACTCACAATGATCCACCTGTCTCAGCCTCCCGAGTGCTGGGATTACAGGCGTGAGCTACCACGCCCGGCTCAGACAGGACAATTCTGAGACAGGGAAAAAGTGGTGCTTACTCAAATGTTAAATAATCCACTGTTGGGAGTCATTTAAAAATAATTACATAGCGTATCTTTTAAGTGAGAGTTTCCTCTGCTTTCCTTATGCTTATGCTGGTAGCGGCTACCGGCTTTAATTTTTTCCTTGTTATTTTTTTACAGGCTCAACATTCTGTTGACGGGCATGGACCCGTTCTACTTTCACGCAGTGAACGTGATCCTTCACTGCCTGGTGACGCTTGTGCTGATGTACACCTGTGACCGAGCTGTCTTCAGGAGCCGGGGGCTTGCCTTCGTAACGGCCTTGCTGTTCGCTGTGCACCCCGTGCACACTGAGGCGGTGAGTGTAAAGAGCTTGAAGTGAGCTCCATGAAGTGACGACCAAAAACTGTTTATCAGCTCCATTGATCTTTTGTCCTTTTCAGAAGCACATCAACTCAGAGCTCTACTGAAGTGTGTATCTTTATGCATAAATCACTCTGCTTGACGACTTTTTCTTTCGAATGCTCAAATTGGCTTTCACGCATCTCCAGGTTGTAACTGCTTTTCTAAATAGCCGCTATTTTTATTATAGGTAGTAATGAATGGTCACAGTCCTTTTTATTTTCAGAAAATGTAAATCCTAATGTGTTTTTAACAGGAAGGGGCCTTTTGATATTTTTATCATACCGTCATGTGCTTGCTCTCCACTGATATTTTAGCTATTCTCACTCTGTTTTATATTTATAATATTTATGATGCAGAGCTCTAAGTGCTAGGGGAGGCCTGGGAATAGTTAGACTGACATTCTGTATAGTAGAGATAGACTACTTACAAATTGTTTTCCAAGTTATTCAGTAAAAAGTGTAGTTGTTCTGCTGTGATGAAAATCTGTTTAGAAAGTGTTGATAGTTGGTACCTGTGACCTCGTTAACATATTAACAATTATGCATCAGATAAGATGGTGTTGTCAGTCTGCCTTGTTTCACATCTTGGCAGCCACAGCTGACTTATTTGATGGGCATTGCTGGGTTGGTGGAGACTTGCCAGGGAGTGGGAGGCCCCACGGACTTTAGAGCGCTACATCTGCTGCTGGCTGCTTTCTTGCAGTTGACCTGCCTGAGAGCACACTCGCCGTAAACAGGTCACACTTCTCTTCGTCAGCTCGCTCTCTGCTGCCCTTTCCTCACTGTTTAAACTGACACAAGAAGTCTGATTTGCCAGATTGGTTTGATTATGAGGATTGGTTTTTTCAGTTAGATTATATGTTCGTTCTTTTCTTTTCTTTTTTTTTTGTGGTACCAGGGATTGAACTCTCGACCTTGTGCTTGCCAGGCAGGCGCTTAGGCTGCTGAGCTAGATCCCTGGCCCCTATGTTGGTTATTTTCCACCAACAGAATTCTAAATCTCTAAGCCAAGGTGTTGACAAATATTCCTGTGTATATAGACGTATTATATACATATAGAGACTGATTGATAAAGGAAAATCATTTTATAAAATTAGTACATTAATAAGGTAGTTTTGCCTGCACTTCCTTCCGTTAGACTGGATAAGCTGCTTCTGAGTAGAAGAATGAATGTAAGTCACGGTAGTAACGTTCCTTTAGTAACTCTTGGTAAAGCCTTCTTGCTGTACTTCTGCAAAACCATGAATGGCTCAAGTAATTCTAAAGATGGATGTGTTTAATTTCTTTTCTTTTGACCAAATTTGAGTGCAACGGCAAGCAGAAATGCTAGAATGACACACAGGATTTGGAGGTAGATTTATTTATGTCGATGGGCACTGATTGGGAACATTTCCAGAAAATTAGGCCCCAATCTCTGGTGGTCTAGGGCTTTTATATGATGCACAAGCAGGAGGTACAAAGGTGAGACAGAAGAGGCTGGCAGTTCTTCTGATTAGCTAGCAGGGACCTGGTTGATTTGTTAGCTGGTAGATCATTGAACTATTATATAAGATAATGGATCACTACCTGAGAATTACTGATGACCTTGGAAATCAAAGCATTAAATTGTTACTTTAACACAGATACTTTTCATTAATCTGAGCAGTCTATAAAGACAAAAGCTGGGAATAGAATGAGTGCTGTGACCATCCTAGTATTCTAGAAAAGGTAAGATTCACCCGTACATAACTGAACTTGTTGAAAAGAAACCCACTACACTTACATGCTATTAAGATGAAAATTTTTATATTTAATATCCATTTTTCTACTTTAGTCATGATGTCCTGAGCAATTGTGGATTAATCATTGGAATAGTTATACGAAATTAAAAATTTAACATAGGTCTATGATCACTGGAAATTTTATAAATAAAATAATTTGGAGCCAGGGACATAATTAAGTAGTAGGGAGCTTGCTTAGCATGCTAGAGACCTGGATTGCATCCCCAGCACCACATGCACCCAAAATTAATTATTATGTATACTTTTCTTACCAAGAGGTAATATAATAAATAAAATAGTTTAAGGCATAACTATGTAATACATTAAGGAAGAAAACTGAGGGGAAAATAAATAGAAGTACAAGTTGAAGAAGAAAGGGAATACAGGGTCTATCACTGAACGAAGAACTCGTCTGTATTTGTGTAAATGGAGATGAAGTGCTTCAAGTTGCATGGTCTTCAGATTCCGCTGGGCACATTTAAAACAGTGACACCATGGCCTTATTCTAAAATGTTAGTATTTACCACACATGGGAAGTTAGAGCCTTTCAGGTATTTAAAATTAGGGTGACAAGCTGAGGGTGGCCAAGCACACCTGTAATCCTAGCACTCTAGGAGGCTGGGGTAAGAGGACTGCAAGTTTGAGCTCAGCCTGGGCAACTTAGTGACTCAGTGAGATGCTGTCTCAAAATTTAAAAATAATTTTCAATTGTAGAGGGTGGGGGACTGGGAATGTGCTCAGTGGGAAGGCCCTGGGTTCAATCCCCAGTAATGTATCCCCCAATATAAATGATAATAACTTGAAATATGAGGCCTAAGTTTCTGATGTTCTTTTTGGAAATAATATGAAGAAAAATAACCAATTGCTGATATTCCTAGCCATGTAGAATGTATGCTACTGGGTCAGTGACATGTTTTAACCTCAGGTCATAAACGATGCTATATTTCTGACAAGTAATTTTAAAGTACACTGGAAAGCCTGAACTTAGAGTGTCTGAGGGATAGTGATTGCAGGAAAAAGTAGACGGATAGGGAAACAACAGTTTTATTCATTGAGGTAGAGACAGAGCAGCTTTGGGCCATGTGGTCATGAGCTGATAGAATTTAGGTTGGATTCTAAGAAAAGTGGTAAATCCTGTTAGCAAAATGACCTTGAACCAAGGCTTTCAACAGGCTTTTGTGCTAATCAGGGAAAAATCCATAGTAACGTAATTAAAGGGACAAAGGAGTCTGGGAGCTAGACATCTATTTGAGAAAGGTGTTTATATTTGCAAGAAGACAGGACCCATGTAAGAAGAGTGTGAAGAAATTTGATTTACAAAACAATTTACCTTACAAACTGAAATAGAGAGATTTCTATTTAATTATATAGTTCAGTTCAGGTTTCTGAGGGGGACAGAGAAACAGAAAAAGAGATGTACTTTATAGAAGATAGGGTGATAAGATACATACACACACACACACACACACACACACACACACACACACACTCTTGGTGTGGTGGTGGGGGGAGTTCCTGAGAAGTAGCTTTCCTTTGTTAAACAAGAACAAAAACAGGACTGTAAGTTATCTCAGGAGGGAGGATTTACTTTTGGGGGTTAGGATCTGACTTAAAAACGCTGATATGATTTTGTATGGATGTGTTGATAGGGTTAAAGCTTTGCTTTATTATTATACAGTTGACAAGTAGTTTCTGAGCTTGTGCTTGGTACAGAGCCATCTATAAGTGCCAGGGAAATATGTGGTTGGGTAGTGGGGCCCCTCCCACAGTTTCTTACAAGCTTGTGGAAAACTAAAAGAAACCAGACCCATAAATCAATACAAGACAAAGCCATATGTTACAGTAACACAAGAACCCTAGAGGAGAGAAACAGTATATCCACTTTAACTAGATAGGGACAAATTCTTCCATTTACTCAATCTTTCAACAAATATTTGAGAGCATAAATTACAGCAGCTATAGAATATCACTCTGTAGGGCAACAGCAATACATAAGGGAGACCCAGACTGACCTAAGGTTTTGAGATTCTTGGAAAGGTTTCCAAACATTGTATTTTTGGGGAAATGTATATATTTTTCTAAATCCTAAACGATGAGAAAAATCATCAGAGAAATTGGAAAAATATGCAAAATTATTGTAATTCTATAAGAATTAAGATGTCATCATTGCTGGTATGGAAAAATGCACTTATGTCAAGTTGAAAGTAAGAGCAGGAACCACCAACATTGGAAAGAGAAGTCTGCATTTTCAGAATTGGGATGAGAGGATGGAGGAGAAAATTGATTATGGCCTTAGCAGTTAGTCTGGCTTGTAGCTGTTGCCATGTGTTAAATTATGTGTTCCTAGTACTGTGCAAACGGAACTCATTCTAGAAGATAAATATTAATCACTCTATACAAGAGTGTACTTTACACAAATCCCATGGGTGGTATTGTGAAAAATAACAAGTTTTGAGAGCAAATTAACACCTAGTTGGCAAGTTCCACATAGGATTCTGTTAACCTTGGTAGGAGTTTCTAAGGTACATTATAGTTTCAATGTCCCTGAGCTGAAAACCCAAAATGCTTCAAAAGTTGACACTTTTAGAATGTTGACATGATGTCACAGTGGAAAAATGCACACTTGATATCATGTGAAAGATCACACTCAAAACACATGGACAGATATGGTATAAAATTACCTTCATCTACACCAACACAGGCGGAGTTGGGTTTAGACTTGGGTCCCCTTCACAAGGTATCTCATGTACTACATAGGCAAATATTCCAAAGTCTGAACTCGGAAGCACTTCTAGTACCAAGGCCTTTGAATAAGGGCTACTCAGCCTGTTTTGAACTCCAACCCCTTCTCTCCATTGATTTTTTTTGTGTTTGGATGTTAGTTGGAAACTCCAGTTCCCAAGTTAAACCACTCCCTGATGGATGGTAACCTGCTGTCTTCTCTTGTTGCTGAGACAAAATACCTGACATCTACAGTTAAAGGAGGAAAAGTTTATTTTGCTCACGGTTTATAGAGATTTCAGGCGATAGTTGCCTGGCTCCAAGGCAGGATGGCATGGCAGAGGAGAAACAGCCCATGGAATGGCGGGCAGGAAGCAGCTAGCAGCAAGCAGCGAGCCTGCCTTATTCTTTTATGTCATCTGGGCTACAAGCCTTTTGGGTGGTGCCACCCACACCCAGGATCTTCAGTAAATCCATTCAGCCACACCCAGAACCATACTAATTCCAACAGTGGACTAATTTAGTACCATGAACACTTAATCCCAGCATCACACACCCTGGATCCAGCTCTGAGAAGCCCCACCTGTGAGTACATGGGGCTTTAGGGGGACATCTAGACACAAGCCATAGCATCTGCTGCTTAAGTCTAAAATACACACTGTCCTTCTGCATCTATATTTTTTACGTACCTACCATGATTGACCAGTTGCTTTAATTTTTTTTTTCTTATGGCATTGAATATTTGGCTCAGGGCCTCA